>CANTUT010000948.1:2500-45000 GCA_947687605.1 Reutealis trisperma
TTGGGTTTTTAATAAAATCATCCCTGGGTTGAGTTATATTCATGATTTATATTGATTAAGTCTGATTAACAATTGCTAACTTATTGATTTGATATCTGATTTCTTGTTAAGAAGTAGAGATACCCTTGACTTGATCTAATTACTCATGAATATTGGGGATTGCTTGGAACACTAGAGATAGGTTTACAAAATCCTTTGACTTTAATTCCTTGATCTTAATGCTTTGCCTAACCCATTAAATAAGAAAACATTCTATTTAATTTGCTTAGGAAAAAGGGGGTTAATTCACTTGAAAAGTGTTTAATTCTAATTTTAAGATTGCCAACTCAATTCATTGTTTGATTTGATTGATTCTATAATTCACGAAAAACATGATGAGCTAGGGGGAGTTTCTATTTAGATATCTAACTCATTGATTCTTTTCCATTGATTTTGTCCATTTTCTACACTTACTTAATATAGTTCAATTTTCAATTTAGTTTAATTCTAGTTTTCCTTGGAATTTGATTTACTAGACAATAGTTAATGTTTGAGCTAATACATGTATAGTTTCCCTATAGGATTGACCTCTTTTGTACTATACTACCTGAATGATAGGTACATTTGCCTATAAATAGGGTATAATAGACTTAGAGTTTATTTAGTGGAAGTTAAAAGCCGACATCAAGTTTTTGGTGCCGTTGCTGAGGAAACTTTTATATAATATTAGCAAAATAATAGAGACTATTGATTTAGTTCTTTGACTTTTGTTTTTAGATATTGTTCTTGGTCTTTTATATTTCAGGTGACTTGATTCTTATATAACCAGGGCTAGTTCATCCAACTTGGTAGAGATAGATCTTGAAATATATAGAACTTTACACAAGAGGTTGAAGGAAAGAGAATTAGTTATGGTTGAGAAGATTGAGGAGCAAGAAGAAGAAGTTCAAACAATGGGAGACAGAGACCAAAGAATAATGTCAGATTATGCTAGGGCCTGCTCTCACTAGAGCCGAGTCCAGTATTAGAAGACTAACCATTGCTACCAAAAATTTTGAGATTCAAATGGTTCACCAGTCCTGTCAATTTGATGGATTTCCTGATGAAGATCCTAATGCACATTTGGCAAATTTTCTAAAAATTTGTAATACATTAAAATCAATGGAGTTTCATATGATGCAATTAGGTTGAGGTTGTTTCCATTTTCTCTAAAAGATCGACCTAAGCAATAATTGAAATCATTTCCTGCTGTCACTTTTATTACTTGGGAGGGTTTAGTTGAAAAATTTTTGGAAAAATATTTTCCTCCTTCCAAGACAATGAAGTTGAGGAATGATATTTCTTCATTCATGCAGAATTACACTAGAACTTTGTATGACACTTGGGAGAGTGATATGATGCAAAATGGCATAACCAAAATAATAATATCTTTATTTATTTTGTTAGAATGCATGCATGTTTTATGTTAATTTTCTATGCTAGGGTGTATTTTATCTTTTGTTTGAGTGTTATAGGATAATATAGGTGTAAGAAGATGATTTTGATTGAAAATGGAAGCTAAGGACCAAAATGGAACCAAGTGCTATAGGATAATATAGGTGTAAGAGGATGATTTTGATTGAAAATGGAAGCTAAGGACCAAAATGGAACCAAGTGCCAAGCTTAGGAGTAAAGACAAGCCATTAAAGAGGACCGTGCTGACTCGTGACACCTGTGTCGACTTGTGACAGGGTGGTTACTATATCCTTTCAAGGCACCCTTTCATTTTGACACTTTTTCAAAGGAGCACTTCTTGGGACACCTTGGGGCTTATAAAGACTTGGATTTGGCTTTATTTTAGAGGAGATGCTATTGTATTAGAGAGGAAAAACTTACTTAAAATCCTTGTAAACACCTTATTAGAATTAAGTACTTGGTTTGTATCAAGTGTCCTTCTAAAAGGCACTTCAAGTTCAAGAATTATGTAAGTAATTTCCTAAAGAATAAAGAAGTTTTCATTCATCAATCTTTCTTCCTTTCTTCTATTTTTATTTTACTATTCAATAATGAATGCTTGCATTATTTCTATGTTATATTTTACCATATACTTAGGCTAATAGGTTGTTAGAATTGTAATGATGAATTAATTTTATTAACTAAATTCTTAATATGGATAAATGATTTAGTTTCAATTGAGTTCTACATTGTGTTATATATGTTTGATCACCATATATAACTTATTAATCATTTTGTTCACAATGAGAGTTGGGGCATTTTGGTGGAAATGCAATTGAAATTACTCAGAGGATAGGAAAGTACCTGGAGACAAGAAATCCACTTTGAGGGGTTAAAGAATTGGCATGGAACTTAATGGTTTTTGTTTATCTCTATAATGTCATGAGAGTGCTTGTAGATTTTAAATGAAAATACCCTTAATTGACAATGAGAGTTACTTTTAAGGAATGTTGGTCATATTCTCCAATCATTACATATGTTTATATATTGCTAACTTTTATATTTCAAAATTAATTTTGAGTTGTAATTCTAATATTCATTATTTATTGTTATTTATTAAAGCAATAATAAAACTTTAGTATTTTATATTAGATAGAATAAATCAACGTTTTTTGTTTGTTGTTTGCCTATCCATCTTAGTAATTACTCGGTTAATATAAAATTACTCCAAATTCCCTAGAGTTTGACACCCTACTCACTTTATACTTAGTCTTAGAGACTAGGGTATTAAATTTGACCCACATCAGAGAGATTCAAGGATTTGCTAAGAAAGTGTCCACACGATAGCCTACCACTTTGGTTGCAAGTTCAAACTTTTTATAATGGTTTGAATTATGCAAGTAAGTAAGCAATCAATGCGGCTGCTGGGGGTTCAATTAATAATAAGACACCAAAGCAAGCTAGGGATTCGATAGAGGCATGATAATTGCTAGCTACTAACGGCAACCCACTCAAGATCATGGAAGAAACAAGACTACCAGTGTTCATCAAGTGGATCCTGTGGTAGCTTTGGCGGCTTAACTTGAGGCTATGAATAAAAAGTTTGACACTTAGCCTTATCAGCTAAGCCTACTCAAGTTATGCATTGTGAGTGGTGTAGGGGAAGACATCAAAGTCAAGATTGTCAGATTGGGAACAATTTTGCCAAGCCCGAGCAAGTGGACTATATGGGTAATGCACTGAGACAACAAAATAATCCATATAGCAACACTACAATCTTGGTTAGAGGAATCACACAAATTTCTCTTGGAATAACTAGTCCAATGTGAGACCTCCACCTGGGTTTCAATCCTAACCTCAGCAAGAAAAGAAAAGCAATTAGGAAGAGATATTGGGAAAATTTATTGCATCTTCAGAGACTAGTTTTCAAACCACAGAGACAGCTCTAAGTAACCAACAGGCTTCTATTCATAATCTAGAAAATTAGGTTGGGAAATTACAAAAGCACTATCTAAAATATCTCAAGGTAGTTTGCCCAGCAATACTGAAGCCAACTCTAAAGAGCAACTCAAGGCTATTACATTGAGGAGTGGTTAGGAGTTAAAGGGTCTTGAGAAGTAAAATGAGAAACTGATAGTTAAGGATGATGGTGTTAAGGATGAGGAGATCAGTGAGAAAGAGAAAGCAGATCCTACACCTGTGGTTAAGGAGTTCCAACCACGCATTCCATATCTTGCAAGGTTGAAGAAGGACAAAATGGATGAATAATTCAATAAGTTTCTCGAACCCTTTAAACAATTACATATTAATATTCCTTTTGTGGAAGCTCTTTCGCAGGTGCTGAAGTATGCTAAATTTCTTAAGGAGTTGTTTTCCAATAAATAGAAATTTGAGGAGGTGTCAATGATTCAAATTTTCAAAGAGTGTTCAACAATCATTCAAAAGAAGCTACCTAAAAAACTTAAGGATCCAGTGAGTTTTACTATTCCTTGTCTTATAGGTAGTTTAGAGATTAATAAGGCACTAGCAGATTTGTGGGCTAACATTAATGTTATACCATATAAGATGTTCAAAAAATTAGGTTTAGGTGAACCTAAGCCAACACATATAAGTATTTAATTAGCTGATTGATCTATCACTTACCCTAGAGGTCTAGTTAAGGATGTGTTGGTTAAGGATGGTGAATTTATATTTCCTATAGATTTTATAATATTGGATATTGATGGGGATGTTGATGTGTCACTTATCCTAGGTAGACCATTTCTAGCTATTGTTAGAGCTGTTATTGATGTGCATGATGATAAATTGATACTTAGGGCAGGGAATGAGTAGATGGTTTTACAAATATCCAATGCTATGAAACACCCACTTGCACTCGAGGATATGGATGCTTGTGATGATGTAATTAATCTTGAGATTATGCATTTTATTTCTAACATTATTCATAAGGATCCTTTCGAGTTGTGTCTTGTGCAGGGGTAGGAAGATATTGAGACACCTGAGACCATTGAGCATGTAGCCTATCTTGAGGCTACCAAGCCATTAAAGAAAAGCAAGGCATTTGAGTATATAGAGATGCCAAGGAGTGAAAGAATGAAACTATCCATTGTTGACTCATCGAGTTTGGAGCTTAAGCAACTTGCTTGTCATTTGGTGTATGCTTTCTTGGCGAAAAATTCTAAGCTGCCTTTGATAATGAATGCTAACTTATTAAGGGGACAAAAGGCAAAGTTATTAGAGGTCTTGGGAAAACATAAGAAGGCTATAACATGGAAAATTGCAGACATCAAAGGCATTAGTCCTTGTTTTTGCACCCATAAAATCTTGATGGAAGAAGAATTCAAACCTATAGTGCAACCCCGAAGGCATTTCAATATTAAGATGAAGGATGTGGTAAAAGATGAAGTGATCAAGCTTCTTGATGTAGGAATTATCTACCCTATTTCAGACAGTTCTTGGGTGAGTCTAGTTCAGGTGGTATTAAAGAAAGGGGCATGACTATAGTGCCTAATGAAAATAATGAGTTGATTCCTAAAAGAATCGTCACTGGATGGTGGGTATGTATTGACCACAGAAAGTTGAATGATGCTACTAGAAAGATCACTTTCCATTTCCTTTCATTGATCAGATGTTAGAGAGACTCTCCGAGCATCAATTTTATTATTTATTGGATGGGTTGTTTGGGTACTTTCAAATTTCCATGGCCTTGGAGGATTAAGAGAAGACAACATTCACCTATCTTTATAGGACTTTTGCATATCAAAGGATGCCATTTGGATTATGCACTGCATTAGCTACCTTTCAAAGGTGTATGATGGCCATTTTTGATGAGTTGGTTGAGGATATCATGGTGGTTTTCATGGATGATTTTTAGGTGTATGGTAATTCATTTGAAGGTTGTCTTGAGAATTTAGAAAGGGTGCTAACTAGATGTGAAGAAACCAATATAGTTTTGAATTGGGAAAAATGTCACTTCATGGTGTAAGAAAGTATTGTGTTAGGGCACAAAATCTCGAACAAGAGAATTTAACTAGATCGAGCGAAGATTGAAACAATTGAGAAGTTTCCACCACCCACTTTGGTTAAGGAAATTTAGAGTTTCTTAGGGCATGCCGAGTTCTATAGAAGATTATTGGGGATTTCTCCAAGATTGCTAGGCCCCTTAACCAAGTTACTTGAGAAAGATATGGAGTACCAAGTAATTGTGTATACAGATCACTCGGCTCTATGCTATCTCTTATCAAAAGTAGATGCTAAGCTGAGGTTGATTAGATAAGTGTTCTTGTGTATATAGATCACTCGGCTCTGCGCTATCTCTTGTCAAAAGTAGATGCTAAGCTGAGGTTGATTAGATAAGTGTTCTTGTGTATATAGATCACTCGGCTATGCGCTATCTCTTGTCAAAAGTAGATGCTAAGCTGAGGTTGATTAGATAAGTGTTGTTGTTACAAGAAATTGATTTGGAAATTTGAGATAAGAAAGGTGCAAAGAACCTTGCAGTGGATCATCTTTCTCACTTTGAGAATCCTCATCTAGAAAAGCTCATGGAACAAGAAATCAATGAAAGTTTTTCGGATGAGCAGTTGTGCGTCATAGTAAGTAAGGTAAGTACTTTTGACTATGAAATTCCTTAGTTTGCTGATTTTGCAAATTACCTTGCTGCTAGGATACTCCCAAAAGGACTCATATTTCAACAAAAGAAGAAATTCTTTGTTGATTTAAAATATTACTTTTAGGAGGATCCTTTATTGTTTCGAGTTTGTACTGATAGGGTCATGAGAAGATGTGTGGCATGCCCAAAAACTATGAGTATATTGAATCATTGTCACAAATGACCAGCTGAAGGGCATTTGGGGTTGAGTATAACTGCATAGAAAGTTCTTGAATCAAGTTTTTACTAGCCTACATTGTTCAAAGATAGCCACCACTATGTACAAGGGTGTGATCGTTGTCAGAGGTTAGGTAATATCTTTTCTCATGATGAAATTCCTCAAAATGGTATTCTTGTTTGTGAAATTTTTGATGTTTGGGGCATTGACTTCATAGGACCTTTTCCTAGTTCTTTTGGTAACAAATACATTCTTGTGGCTATTGATTATGTTTCAAAATGAGTTGAAGCTCAGGCTTTACCTAGGAATGATGCTAGGGTTGTAGCTAGGTTCTTATAGAAGTTGTTTTCCAAGTTTGGCACACCAAAGGCAATAATTAGTGATAGGAGAACTCACTTTTGTAACACATAACTTGAAAAAGTATTTAAAAGATTAGGTGTTACACATAGGTTAGCTACCCCTTACCATTCTTAAACAAGTGGCCAAATGAAAAATACTAACAAGGAGTTAAAGAGAATTCTTGAGAGAACTGTAGAACATTATAGAAAAGATTGGTCGGAAAGTTAGATGATGTTCTATGGGCTTATAGAACTACATTTAAAACTCCTTTAGGAACTATACCTTATAGGTTAGTCTATGGAAAGGCTTATTATCTACCTATTGAAATTGAACATAAAGCATACTGGGCTATTAAATAGATTAACCTTAATCTAGCTCTTGCAGGTCAAAAGAGAAATTTATAGGTTAATGAGCTAGATGAATGGAGATTGATGGCTTATGACAATGCCCAAATGTACAAGGAGAGAACTAAGTAATGGCATGATGCTCACATCAAGTAGAATCAAGAGTTTCATGTTAGAGATGAGGTTTTGTTATACAACTTTTGGCTTAGACTTTTTCCTAGTAATTTAAAATCTAGATGGTCAGGATCGTTTGTAATGAAACAAGTCTTTCTCTATGGAACTATGGAGCTTACTCATCATATGAAGGGTGATTTTAAGGTGAATGGGTAAAAATTAAAACTATATTTTAGAGGTGAGGTGGAAAGTGCTAAGGAGATACTTCATCTTCAAGTTTTAAAATGAGTAATGACTCCTGATCATCCAGCTAATACGATGTTAAAGAAGCATTGAATGGGAGGCAACCCATTGTTGTTTTAGGTTTCTTTAATTTTGCTTAGGTGATTTAATCTTTGGCTAAGTATTGTTTTTGCATTAATAAAAAATAAGGGTGAAAAGGCTTCAATTTTGATGAAGGTGGGAGGCTACATGCCCTAGGATATGGGCATGTTCAAACAATCAATCAGAATGGTGAAAAGTGAACTTTAAAATTTTCTCATATAGAGTTACACTCCTAGGGACATGCCCATAGACATGGTTGGGTTCTAAGAAAATGAAAGTTGAAGGTTGACACCAAGAGTTACACGCTTAGTAACATGCCCAACAATATGGGCATGTCTAGAGAAAAATGAGTTTTGGCCTTGCACAGAGCCAAACATGACCCGCATCATGCCTTTAAGGTAGGCCATGTCTGACTCCTACATGCCCAAGGACACCCAAGGACACACCCGTGTGCCTAGGCATGTTCACAATAAAAACACCATTTTTGCCTTTAAATCTCTCCCACCCACTCTCATTCTCTCACTCTTTCATCTTCTCGCCTTTCTTTCTTAATTTTCTCTGCAAATCTCTCTCAATTTCTTCAAACCTCCCACTCACACGCTAATTTTCTTTGGATTTTAGAATTTGATATTATAATTCTTGTGGGTAAATTTGTGGTTGTTTTGCTTTTGAAGAGTTTAGAGATTTCTCTCTTCTTATTAACCTAAGGTATGACTTTCTAACTTTGATTTCTCTTTCTAATTCACAAGGGTGAGTTTATTTGTTAATTTGTTTATAGTTGAAATATTTCTTAAGTTGGTTAATGATTTTAGAGTAAGGGGATGTTGGGATGGATGAATTTTAGTTGACTGTGTGAGTTTTGGTGGGTTGATTAGCTATGTTTGTCAGTTTTGAGAGAGATGGTTGTTCTTGGGCTATTATGCTACCAAAATTTTATATTTTAATTTAATTTTCTTTGTTTTTGATGGCGCTTACTCTATTTTGGTGATTGGTTAATTGTCTTATAGATGCCTCTACATTGCCTACTTATTTCTTCACATTGCTTGCCACCTCTCGTCAAAAGATGGTGAGGTGAGTCTAATCATGCACCACCTCCTCCACTAGTGGTAACACTAGAGACCACCTTTATTGCGAACCACCCATGTATACGGTTAGCTGAGGTTGAAGCTAGACAGAGGTTTGCCACATTAGTGAAAAAATCATTCGAGCATAGTTAGATGGCTGATTGGAAGGCTATGGACATGGTGGGTTTGTCTGGAGAGTTGTGCTAGTACCTCAACTAGCCAGAGTGGAAGGAGTTCGTTAAGATCTCAGAGGTGGCATACAGAGAGTTAACCTTGGAGTTCCTTTACACACTCCACCTAGATAAGAAAAAGCTGAGTTGGTCAAATCGAGAGGTGATCAGATTCAAATTAAGCACCACCAACTTTTAGATAAGCATAAATGAGTTTGGGGTTCAATTGGGACTTTACTCGACATTGGAGGTTGACACACAAGAGTACGGAGATGCTTTGGTGGATTTTTCAAATATGGTGATCGAGCCCATAAAAGCATGGCACAATCTAGCATCGAGAGCTTTCAACTATACAGCCACTAGTTCCAAGGCCTCTCATCTTTCCTCGGTCAGTTTGTAAGTGGTATATAACCTCCTTGTGTACACCATTGTTAGTCACAAAGATATTATAGGTGTGGTTAGTCTAAGAGATCTTTTCTTCTTATGGTGCATAGTCAATCGCCAGTGCTGCAATGTTGCCTATGCACTCATCCACTACTTGTATTCAGAGGCATGAAAGGGGTCAAGGGGTGAACTATTTGGCGGGATATATATGATGTCACGACCCATCTTTGAGCCGCGACTGTCCTAGGGCATAGGGAGACATAAGGTCACCTAAACCCGTAGAACAACCTATAACTCATAAACTATTACCATTACATTACCCTTAACCCAAGATCGTAGCCATAATTCCCATGTAATAGTCATTCAACATCTAAATTCATTTTCAAATTTATCGCTTTTGAACTCCATTTTCTAGTATTTTAATTGCAACTTAAGCGAGTGTTAATCATACATCTGGATATAGTAAGATAGTGCCCAACCACACATATTAATGATACTCTAAGTTATACCATTATTACAGACTTTTAACAAAACATGGAGCTCTAGAGTGAAACCTCCAAAATTTATAACAAAATATATACATGATGATACCCAAAATCAGCAACGCAATTTCCAAGCGGAGATGCAGAACTTGGAATTTACCTTGCCAAACCGTCAACTGATCCTGAAAATAAATAACAACTATGGGGTGAGACAAAGCTCAGTGAGTACATAGTAAGACTGTATAAAGTAAGCAAGTGATAGGTGGTTTAGTGATAATTTCTTATAGCAATGAAGTGAAACGAATAAAAATCATTCTTATGGAATAGTTTTCCATATACAGTAATTATTGCATTTTTAGCAGAATATTTCCTTTATGGAAACGGTGTGTTTCCCACATTATCATTATCACTTGAGTGGCGGCTTACGCCTTGCTCACTCCCATTTCAGTCACACGTACAACTGATCGGGTCGCACGTACTGGGGGCCATAAACCCTTCCCAGCTAGGGTTCGGATACTCTTTACCCTATCCGCAGGTTCATTACCATTGTGCACAATGTCTGATGTATTGCCCCACATCAGAGGGGTATTCTGCTTGCCACGATATCATTAAAACATTTTTCCTTTCCATCCATGAAATACTTCAATGGATAATATAGCAATAAATAATCAAATTTCTCATCATTGATCATATTAGGAAATGAAGCAATAAGGCTCATTTGGCCAAGTGTCATAAGAGATATTTAATTCAATAATTGGTAAAGCATATCATGCATGCCAAAGAATTGCAATGCATTTTAATTAGAAAAGTAATCCAACATTTAGGCTTATATTTAAAGCACAAGAAATGTAATATTATTAGGTACTCACCTCTTGCTCCTTTGCTCCTATATTGGTAGTTCTAACGCAGAGTATAACAAGGCTCCTCGGTATCCCGAGCAATGCCTTTACTTTTCGATTCTACAAATACACCCAAATAATCATACATTAATTCCTACTCCTTTAACTTGCTAATCTCATTCTAACTCAACTTAACATTAACTTCCTACTACTAATCACCAAACACATTCCAATACATTAAACAATAACATACATAAACACATTAATTATTTAATCATTTTATTTCAAAATCCCATGTTGTCCAAATCCTTTCATTAAAACAATTAGGTTCCTTTTCCTTCCTAATTCCTTAATTAAATTTTATGTTTATCAAACTAATGCTTAAACAATCAACATTCATTCACCCATTGAAACTATCCTCTTCCAATTCTCATAAACCCTAACTTTACCAAATTGGGATGATTTGGGGAAAACCCAAAATTACTCAATCAAATCTCAGATTGACCTTGCCAAGATAAAATTAATGTTATGCAAAGCCTACCATAACAATCAAACATCAAACTACACTTCACATTACATACTTTCCTTATATCATGCATTATGCCTTCAAGAATTTCAATTTTTGAATAAAATCTCTAAATTCAAATTTTACATTTTTAAACCACTTTTCAACATCCCAATTAACCTTAGATATTGTTAAAAAAAATTTTGGACACTTCCCCTAAAATTCCTAGTTTGGCTGAACCTTATGCAAATTTTCTCTTCATTGATCTTTCATGCTTCCCTTGTTATTATTCACCTATTAAACCCCAAATCCTTAACCCCAATTCTCATATTTCATCACTTAACATGCCAAACTAACTCCTCTTCAAATCATTCCACCAAAATCCAATTATAGAAATCAAAAGAAAAGGAATAATTGCCAACAATTTATCATACTTAGGTTAAGGAAAGAAAGGAATCACTTAAACAATAAATCTTACCTTGAAATGCTTCAAATTTAGCTCTAAGTTGAAGAACAAGTTGGGAGGTTTTTAGTCCTTGGTGAGGGTGAAATTTTTGGTGTAGGTTACAAATGAAATGGTTTAACACAATTTCATTTTATATACAAATAAAATCAATGGTGGTGATTTAATCACACAAAATCAATGGTCACATTTTTACTTGAAATGGAGGGCTAAGATTGATCAAGATGGATGGTTGAGATGGCCCTTAGGTGTATGGTGACTAAGCATCAAAATAATGAACACCATCATCACCAAAGTGAACCTAATCATGGTGATGGAAAAGTAGAAAGCTTAGGTGTAAAGTTGGCATAAGTCAACAAATATGGCTAATCTAATTCCTTTCTCATCCTAACCCCTAATTAACTTGTTCTAACCATTCTTTAGTCATACTCCACCAACATTTGAGGCCTTAGGGCCGGCCACTCTATGGGCTTGGGCTTTGAGTCCAAAAGCCCATTAACAAGCTCACCCGAAAACGTTTCCCGAACTTAAAATTTTTTCGTAACTTTTTCCTTTCCCTTTCACTTGGCATTTTAAATCTTACCTTCCCATATCATATTAAGCCTAAACTAAGCCATATTGCCTAAAATTAATTCAATAAAACATACAATAAATATTCCTATCTCATAAATGTACACACTCGAGCATTTAGCATCAACAAGAGTTTCTGTCATCCTATCATTATGTCATTGATACTATACCCAAAATTTATATTTTATGGTATTATTATAACTCTGATGAGCTATGGAGATCTTGGGTATTACATATGACCTGGTTGGCAAGGTCATTGGGGGTCTTTGCTACTCTTCACCTAATGACCGTGGAAGGGATGTTGAGTCTTATTGGGTTGATGACTTTGATAAGGATGGGCGTCCTACAAACTGATGGTGATCAGTATTCCATTTGGGGTGCATCATTGCCTGAATCTATTGACCCATCTCCACCATTGGTAGCTGATGTTCCGAGACCTTTGGAGCCTATCTATAACAATCCACATCTACCTTAGGAGTTTTAGTGACAAATTATTTGAATTTAGGGTTATTATGACAAATTGTGTGACTACATGAAAATTTATGTGTGACGTGATTTATGGGTTTGGGGCATGTTAAATTAATTTTAATATGCCTAATATAAATTATTATTGTGAAATAAATAATTTGAATAAAATGCATTAGCATGAAATAATTTATTTTTTGTAAAATGAATTTTCATGTAAAAAGGAGATTTTTAAGCATAAATTAATTTCATGAGTATTTTTAAAATATTTTTAAATAAATGTTTTGGGAGAAATTTTAATGAAAATAATAAGAAAAATATTTTATTTTTAATTACCTATAATTAGCCCTAAATTAATTAAAAAACTCAAATACCTAAAAGACCATTACACCAAAATACTCTTAACCTAGTTCATTAAGGGTGAATTTAGAAATTGCACCCCAAACCCTAATATATAATGAGAATTTCGGCCAGCCCTTGATGTCCAGCAGCCACCATTCTATTTTTCAGTATTTTGACAGAAAAATTCTTTCAATATATTTCTCTCTACTGAAATTCTCAAAAACACTTTCAACTTTGCAATTTCGTAACTATTTCATAAGTTTTTCTTTCTTTTCAATTTCCTATCTAATTTCTGTGAAACAAATTATGAGAAAATTATTTTGAACTATTTATTTACTGATTTCTATAGATTTAATTCAGTTTGGGTGAGTTTTTGAAAGAGAAATTAATTTCTCTACCGAAAACATCAACCTTCCTACGCGATTTCGCCAAAGGTGAATCTTATAACTCAAAAACTGAAATTTTCAAACATAGATTGATTAAGGGGGAGTGGCTACTACATATTTAGATTCTAAACTAATTTTTGATGTGTTTAGATGAAAAATATTGAATTAAATCATATTTCTGCATATTATTGTAATGACCGAAAAGTTTCAGAAAATAAAGGAATTCAAGGTTTTTGTGCTAGAACTTAGAAGTTGGAAAAGTCTATGATTTCATATACATATGGTTGCCAATTTGTGTATGGATGAATTCTAATATGATATTTGTTTTGTTTGGATGAAAATAATGATTTAAATAATGTGTTTGCATATCATTGTAATGAACGAAAAGCGCAGAAAGTGCGAAAACTCATGATTTTCACCCTAAACCTTGAAACTCAGAATTTTCATGCATAATTATGATCAATGGCTGTCGATTCATACATGTGGATGTTCTAAACTGATATTTGTTATGATTGAATGAAAAATAATAGTTTAAACCACTTGTTTACATATTACTATAATGATCGAAAAATACCAAAAACAAGAAAAACTCATGGTTTTGTATCCTAAAAACCAAAATTTGAATCTTCATGTATGAGATATACCTATTATTGCTGATTCATGTACATTAATGTTCTAAAATAATTTTTATTCTGATAACATGAAAAATCTTGATTCAAATCATGTTTTACATATTACTGTAATAGATGGAAAGTGCGAAGAATAAGAAAATTTAGGTTTTTCTTTAATTAGGGCATTCAACCTACATTGATATTTTTATCCCAATGTCTGTAATTTTTATGTGATGTATTTTGATGATTATTGACATGTATGAATGATAAATGGTCAAATTGCATGTTGGTTGAAGGAAAGACTATAGATTAGCTTAAAGGCACTTTGGTATACTTAAGGTATACCTAAGGTATATTAAACTTATGTTGTGATTAGAATGTGAATGTGATTAGGAAATATGGAAATAGATTTTATGAGATAATGAATTAAGCATCTTGAATTGATGAGGAGATTGATTGAATGAATGAGTCATAAGAGTTAAGCATGATACTTGAAAGATTATTGTTAAGTTAACATATATGGATGTGTTAAGTGTACGAAGATGATTGTTGAAGTAAATTGATATTATGGTAATGATAGTTGTGAACCCTTAATTTCACACCCTCAGTATCCAACCGCAGCCCTAGCACTTGCTGAATTTAACTCATTGCGCAGAGCTATTACAGTGATTGCCTTGAAAAATGTGCCAGCGCCATGTGGCGTGCGGCACCGCATCAGAGTTGTACGGCACCGCATGCTCTTTGTGTGGCACGCCGCAAATGCCTGGTGCGGCGCCGCACCAGGCTTTGTGAGCTATGGTCCTTGTGGGCTCCACCTGCGCAGAAAATGACCCTTTTACCCCTTTCAGTCTAATTTTCAGCCATTTCTAGCCCTACCCCTCATGGTCTTTTCACATTTTCATTACCTAAATTACCCTCAACCCCATTTGCCTATAAATAGGCTCCCCATTCCCTCATTTCTCCACACTTCTTGAATTTGAGTAGATTGCTATCCTCAAATTCCTCTTTTCTTCTCCCTCCAATCACTCTCTAATTAATTAATTAATCTTTTTAATTAATTAATTATCTCACCCTAACCAAGTTAATTAATC
The DNA here is from genome assembly GCA_947687605.1 of Reutealis trisperma. NCBI lineage: Eukaryota > Viridiplantae > Streptophyta > Magnoliopsida > Malpighiales > Euphorbiaceae > Reutealis > Reutealis trisperma. The sequence continues at coordinate 17,236 of CANTUT010000948.1, forward strand.
TTTTTAATTAACTAAAACTCTTTTTTTTTAAATTAAAATTAATTAATTAATTAATCACTTTTTTCCAAAATCAAATTAATCATTTTTCATAATCCACTTTTCATCCAAATTAATTAATTAATCCTTTTAATTAATTAATCACTTTTTTTTTTCCAAAATCAAATTAATCCTTTTTCTCAATCCACCTTTCATCCAAATTAATTAATTAATCTTTTTAATTAATTAATCTATCCATTCTTTTCATCATATTAATTAATTAATCATTTTAATTAATTAATTAATTTTCCAATCCATCCAATTATTCGGTCCCGATAAAATGGAACTTCGGTCCGGTAAAACCCTTCGCCTATCAAAAGTCAAGGTATCAGCCTTTTTCCTCACTTTCAACACACCCAAACCAAAATCAATATGATGAACTCCTAAACCCCTCCACTTAACAGTGGAACAAACTACGTGGGTTTTGATCCCCATTCAATTGGGTACGTAGGCACGTTTGGAATCTAAATCCAAACCTCAAATCCAAATCCCAATCAATCTCTTTTCCCTTTTTTTTTTAATTAATTTGTGAATGTTTTATTTTCACCATTCATTCATATTTTGCCATATTCATGCATTTTCTTTAAAATTATCTTATAAATGTTATTCATGAAATCCAATTTTCAAGTCAAATTAAACTTATGAGCCAAATTTGGTTATTTAAAACTAAAAACCTAGTTCCCGAGCTTAACCTGGTTTGAAGGCTAGTGATTTTTATCCTTAGGCAAATTAATTTAAAAATTAATAAATTGGAGTCAACTGGGTTTTTCCTTAATTTTCCCATTTAAAAATAAATTAGGGTGGCGACTCCTAAAAATCATTTTTCAAAATCAACCAAATATGAACTCGAGGGTTCTATTGTGAGTCTAAACCCGAATGAGCATCCCAGTTCCCTTTAGCGGAACGAGCCAGTGCTCAGGCAAGGCCTCATAGCTGGCGACTCCACTGCGGACTGGTTGCCACCTTTTTTTTAATAAAAAGGAAGATAAGAGGATTACTATTTGGTTAAGGAAAATTTTTCCAAAATAATCTCCTTTTGGCTCATTAAGTATAATTTGACTTTCATGCATCACTTTGCATAATAAAGGCTTCTTGCCTAAACCTTAGCTTTAGGTAAACCTTTTGGATGGCAAGTAGCATTGGCTCGATAACTCTTTTTGAGTATGTTGGAAGATAGTGAAAGCATTCCACCCTGTGATGAATCCCCGATCATTTCGATAGTGTAACAAGTAATCATACTATTAGACCCACGCGAGGCTCCTTGCCTCACATATGGTTAGGTATATCGATGCTCTAGTGGGACGGGGACCCTTAAATCAAACCACCCTTGTGCATATAGTCGCCTTAGCCTTTGACCTGAGGTTACATGTATTGTAATAATCGGTACTCTCGCATGTTCATGAAACTTTTTCAGCATGCATCAAGACATAATACTGCATACACGGCATGAGAAACTCAACAAGGTAAACTCTCAAACACCTCAAATACCCAAACTGGTGGTCCATTACCCCAAAAACACCTCACACACTCACCCTGTCAACATATAAATCCAGTGACCAACCATGTGGAGGGAATCCTTTTCCCAACACAGCTTCACATTCATGCCGTTTTTCCTTCACAAATATGTTTTCTTACTTAGTTTTTTTGTCTGTTTTCTGTTTCAAAGTACCAATGGCCAATACCTTCAACTTTGATCAAGACGCCATGAATGCTTTCTTCACCAGCCTCCTCAAGAAACAAGAGGAAACTTTTCAAGCTGCACTTACCACTGCTCTTCAGACCCAAGCTAAAACTTTCACCAATGCCCTCAATGCCCATTCTGCCACCTTTACTGATGCCTTCAACTCCCAATGCCAGTCTATCATCAATAAGGTCAAGGAAATGACCAATGCCACTGTCACTCCCTCTCTTGCTCGTGTTGAGCCTGCATCTACCCAAGCCGGGACTAGCCATGCCCCTACTTTTACTCCTCCAATTATCGATCTCACCGATAAAGGGAAAGCACCTGAGACTCCAACCTCTCTGATCATAGACTTAAACACAACCACTCCTTCTCCCACTACGAATCATTTTCAAAGTGGAGATTTCTTTAGCTTTCCCAAAACTAAGAAATTGTTGGAGAAAGTTAAGGTCATGGAAAAAATGCTCAAGAACGTCAAAAAGCATGAAGACATGATAGATGTCGATTCCTTAACTCTTTTCCAAATGCACGAGTTCCACCAAAATTCAAAATGCCAATCATGGATAAGTTTAATGGCACCACATGTCCCAAAACTCATCTCAAGATGTGTGTGGGTGCCATGAGACCTTTCGGTGTGGATGACGAGCTCCTTGCTCAGTTATTCCAACAGTCATTGGCTGGAGTTGCTATTAAGTGGTTACTAGATCTTGACAAAAATCACAAAAAGACTTGGGATGACATATGTAATGCATTTGTCAAACAATACCACTACAACATTGAGGTGGATGTCACCCGTCGAGATTTGGAAACCACCAAACAAGGGTCAAGAGAATCCTTCGCTGTATTCCTTACAAGGTGGAGGACAAAAGTGGCTCAAATGGTGAACCGTCCATCTGAAGTAGAGAAAATTGACATCATTGTCAAGAACCTCCTCCCCTAATACCAGATGCATTTTGCAAACACAGTACCTCCCTAGCTTTAAAGCTCTCATTGCCACTGCCACGAAGATCGAGGATTTGATTCAATAAGGACAAATCAAGGATGAATCCTCTAGGTGTCACAAGAACCCCACCAGCAGCACCCAAAGAGAGGGAGAGGTAAATGTTATATCCTGTCACCAGCCGATGAAGTTAGAAACAAGGAGGAATTTCTCTAAGCTAGGCATGCCCCTTAGCGTTGTTTACAAGAAAGCCCTAGAGGCTAATCTAATTAGGCCCTTAGACCCATAACCTCCTCCAAGCTCCTTGCCCAAGGGTTATAATGCTAATGAGCATTGCAACTTTCATCAAGGGCTAAGGCATAAAACTGATGCGTGCAAGCCTCTAAAGCATAAAATTCAAGACCTTATTGACAGCAGAGATATCATTGCTCCCAAACCCAAAGTCTAGCACCACCACCAATCCTTTTCTGAACTATCAAGACCATCTCAAGCTTCACCTGATAATTGTATTTTGAGAAGAGTGCCAGCGCTGTTGTGCCCCTATCCTAGTTCTCCGAGTCCATGTCTAAGTCATTTGAGTTCATGTCTAAGTCAATTGAGTTAGAGTCTATGTTAGAGTCTTTTGAGTTTGTTTTCTATTAAATTTTTCTTTTGAGTCTATCAAATCTTGTCCTTCTGAGTTTGTATTTCGCCTTCTAGGCTTATCCTTTAATGTATTCATGATGGGACTTTTATCAGTAATAAAAAGTTTCAACTTTCTGATTTGCTTTAATTTTTCCTGATTCATCTTTAAATGGGACATCTTAAAAAAAAAAAGAACAAAAAAAATGAAAAATACAAAAAAAATATATATATACCAAAAAAAAAATGAAAAAGGCAAAAGGATTAATTAATTATGGCACAAAGGAAAAAAATAAAAATCCCATACATAGCATTTGCATGGCAGTAGTGAAAAAGCTCATGAGCTGTTTTGCACCAGATGAAGACATGATTCAAGCATCACAGTTTATAAGATCCTAACCTACAAGAAGTCTGTCAAGAGGAAGCTATGAAAAATAAAGACAGTATAAGAAGATCTTATCCGACAGAGGCATCATTTCATGAACGTGGAAGAAAGTGAATTCCTCCATCTTGGCAACCCAGATCAGCTGAAAAGATACATCATCTGAAGATGACATTTACGTTTCATTTTTGTTTCTCATGCATGTATAATCAAAACTATATGGACCTGATTCTCCCTGAAAGAAATAACCAACGAAAAAGTAATGTAAGGGATACGTAGGCAGCCCGATTCGGGTGCGGTCCAAATCATAATACAAAATATTTTGTTTGTATCGCATTCTCATTTTCTTTGTGCCTAGTACATCATTCATTTGATTCTTTTGCTTAAACAAAAAAAACAAGAAGAAGAAGAAGAAGAGAAGAGAATGCTCGCTAAGCTGAAAACCTGAAAGGGCAGCTTAGGCAGGAATTAGAGCAAAAATAAAAAATATCTCATTTAGTGAGGATCAAATCTTGCAAAATACAAACCCATCATAAAGTATAGCCCTTTCAATATCGTCTATAGCTTATCCTGTTTCGTGTAGTCCTGTCAACCTGTAATTATTTAAAAAAAAATCACATCTGAAGTCATGGCCTAGCCAGTCCTCCTTTACCTCCTGAGATGCAAATCTCGTGTCCTCGTCAAAGTCAAAGTCTATCATAATATCCTTCTTTGAGTCACTACTGTAAGCTATGGTGTTACACTTCCAGTAGATCCTCGAGTCTACTTCAAAGATTGAGTCACCCCTCTGTCTATATTGCAGTCCTCGCTCCACTAATGACTTCTCTTGCAGCTTATCCTTCCTCAGCTATGTCACACTCCGCAGGGCAACTTGGTACTCTTTCTCAATTGGCCAAACTACCTTTATCAACCTCTCTGTGATCCCAAGTGAAATCCCAAAATAAACAACATAATAACTTCCTCAGCCAGTCATCACCTGATAACTCTAGCAATGGAAGGTATGATCTGCACAAACTCTAAGAAAGAAAAGCTGGGGGCATATCCTAAGTCTATCCCATCTGCTTTAAGACCCTTACTCCCTAGTGGAAAATCATTCAAACCAAGCCTAACAGGCAAACCACTCGACACCCATGGCTCCCGGTCATGAGAGATCAAATCCTCTACTATTGATAGTGCTAAAAATGTGTCTTCTGGGGGCAAGTTGCAAGCAATCATCCTATTTGATCTCTGACTGAGTATCAATAAAGCATGAGCAGACTCAAAAGCAGGGGCCACCACCTGAAAATGATCCATCAGCCACACTTTCGAGATAACCCAAAACCTGAAATAGACATCCATAAAGCACCCAAAGCAGAAAGGGTAAGAATAGACAAAATTTTTATCAGTGGGGAATAACTGGCAAGACAATTCATCTCTCTAAATCCTTAACAAAGCAATTGAGGCTCATCAGTGTCTTTGCCAGCATAACTCTAGCCACAAAATACCTTTGTTCTATCTGTCACTGTGGTATCACCCTAATCAACAAACCCGTTACTGACACTCAAACAGAAAATCAAGGCCCTCATGTTGAGCCTTTGCACCCCTTATATCTCCCTGGTCACTGGAATCATGTAACTTTTCAATCACAGTGGTCAAATTCACTTAACTATCACCAACCATCATCTGGCTTGCAACATCTTGAGGCAAATCAAAAACTCTAAAAAATAAAAAAAAAATGGTAGACTTTGAACTTTAGCACCACCAGAGTTGCTTTTGAGTCGTAGCCAAGCCACATTTCCTATCTCTCTGGAATAGGCACAGCTTCTCCTCAGCAGCACTAAAACAGAAACCACGGGCCACCAGATTCTAAAATTTGAAGCAACCCTTCGAATTCCTCATAATGCCATCATGGCAATTTTTCCATACCAACCCAAGTTGGGTTTCTCAACTTTGTCGAGTTTTTCAGTCCCAAAAATGCATGACTCCACAAAACACAAAAGTCACATGAGAAACTACATTCACAAAGAAAATGTGTAAATCCATCCTCATACATCCATGTAACCATTCATTATAGGCATCATCATAAATCATGCATGGCATAGAAGTTAAATAAAAGGTCTATGAATTCTAAAACATGCATGCATCATCTGTGCACCAGTACCTATGCAATCATCTGCAATCATGCACCATTATGCATAAGCTAAGCCAATAGCCTCTCTGATATCTCTTAAAGCTAATTAGTACTTCCTCAACATTGACTGACACCTCCTAAAGCTGACTAGTGTGTCTTTAAGGTAAATTGATACCTTTTCAGATCTAATCAACAAAGTGTGACTTCCAGAGTCCCTCTACTCCCAGCAAAGTTTCTTTGAGCCTTTCAAAAGACCCAACCCTTCACATTCAGAAGCCCGAGTTTCTTTGGCACAACCAAAATCTTGAGTCAACTAGCCATAAACCTAGGCTTTTCCTTAGAATCTCGCGAGCTGACTCGCCATAGGTCGAGGCTCTCTATTCACTAAATTATCTTATTCAAAATCATCTTTACCTCTAGCATTAAGGCCAAACAGATAACCTTGATTGAGATTTACCCCAAATCACCTTTACCTCTAGCATTAAGGCCAAACAGATAGTCTTGATTGAGATTTACCCAAATCTTCTTTACCTCCAATATTAAGGCTGGACAGATAGCCTTGATTGAAATTTACCCTAGATCATCTTTACCTCCAACATTAAGGCTGGACAGATAGCCTTAATTCACTTCAGACCTTCTCTATCTTTAACATTAAGGCCAAATAGATAACCTTGATTGAAATTCACCAAACCTTCTCTATCTCTAAACATTAAGACCGAACAGATAGCCTTGATTGAAATTCACCAAACTTTCTCTATCTCCAACATTAAGGCTGGACAGATGGCCTTGATTGAGATTCACCTCAAACATTCTTCATTTCCAACATTAGGGTCGAACATATAGCCTTAATTAAAATTCACTGAGACCATTTTCACAACCAACGTCAAGGCTGAATAGATAGCCATTGATAAAGTTTCATTTATGCTAGAGGTCCTCCTCCCAAAGGACATGACAAGAATACACAAGCCCAGAATCTGACATGGCACCTCTTTCCAACGTTCACTATCATCAGAATCACCTTTTATTCAAAGCCAATTCTAATGAGGGGGCAACTGTGAACCCTTAATTTTACACCCTTAGCATCCAACAGCAGCCCTAGCACTTGCTGAATTTAACTCATTGCATGGAGCTATTACGATGGTCCCGCTAACTGGTTAGCGGGCAGGGGTTTGGGGGCAGCGCCCCCGAAAGAAAATTTTTTAGACTTCATTTACATTGCCACCAGACATCCAAATTTTCCAAACTCCATACCAACAACCAATCTCTAAAAAAATAAAAAATAAAAAATCTGCCTCAAAAAATGTGCCAGCACCACATGGCGTGCGGCGCTGCGTCAGAGCTTTACAGCACCGCAGGCTCTTTGTGCAGTGCGCTGCAAATGCCTGATGCAGCGCCACACAGGCCTGGTGAGGCGTTGCACTAGGCTCTGCGAGCTCTAGTCTCTGTGGGCTCCACCTGCACAGAAAATGACCCTTTTACCCCTTTTAGTCCAATTTTCAGCCATTTCTAGCCCTACCCCTCATGGTCTTTTCACATTTTCATTACCTAAACTACCCTCAACCTCATTTGCCTATAAATAGGCTCCCCATTCCCTCATTTCTCCACACTTCTTGAATTTGAGTAGATTGTTATCCTCAAATTCCTCTCTTCTTCTCCCTCCAATCACTCTCTAATTAATTAATTAATCTTTTTAATTAATTAATTATCTCATCCTAACCAAGTTAATTAATCTTTTTAATTAACTAAAACTCTTTTTTTAAATTAAAATAAATAAATAAATAAATAAATTAATCTTTTTAATTAATTAATTAATCACTTTTTTCCAAAATCAAATTAATCATTTTTCTTAATCCACTTTTCATCCAAATTAATTAATTAATCATTTTAATTAGTTAATCACTTTTTTTTTTCCAAAATCAAATTAATCATTTTTCTCAATCCACCTTTCATCCAAATTAATTAATTAATCTATCCATTTTTTCATCATATTAATTAATTAATCATTTTAATTAATTAATTAATCTTCCAATCCATCCAATTACCCGATCCCGATAAAATGGAATTTCGGTCCGGTAAAACCCTTCGCCCATCAAAAGTCAAGGTATCAGCCTTTTTCCTCACTTTCAACACACCCAAATCAAAATCAATATGATGAACTCCTAAACCCCTCCACTTAACAGTGGAACGAACTACGTGAGTTTTGATCCCCATTCAATGGCGTACGTAGGCACGTTTGGAATCTAAATCCAAACCTCAAATTCAAATTCCAATTAATCTCTTTTCCCTTTTTTTTAATTAATTTGTGAATGTTTTATTTTCACCATTCATTCATATTTTGCCATATTCATGCATTTTCTTTAAAATCATCTTATAAATGTCATTCATGAAATCCAATTTTCAAGTCAAATTAAACTTAAGAGCCAAATTTTGATTATTTAAAACCAAAAACTTAGTCCCCGAGCTCAACCTGGTTCGAAGGCTAGTGATTTTTATCCTTGGGCAAATTAATTTAAAAATTAATAAATTAGAGTCAACTGGGTTTTTCCTTAATTTCCCATTTAAAAATAAATTAGGGTGGCGACTCCTAAAAATCATTTTTCAAAATCAACCAAATCTGAACTCGAGGGTTCCATCGTGAGTCTAAACCTGAATGAGCATCTTGGTTCCCTCTAGTGGACCAGGCCGGTGCTCGGGCGAGGCCTCACAATAGTGTTTTGACCTTAGAAAGGTATTGATTTGATTGTAATGTGTTTTCATATGGGCCAATAAAGGCTAAGCGTACAAGACTTTTAAAGTCAACATGTGATGTGCAAGTGATGAGTGCACTTCTATGTGCAAGTGATGAGTGCACTGCTAAGTGTATGTGGATGTTATATGTGCATGGAGTAGTTATGGGATAGGATAGCATCATGATTAAATAAATACTAAGTATTGAATTAAATATTATGATAAAGCTTGAGGAGTCTTAAAAGGCCAAAAGCTACGTAAAATAGGAGCAGGGGAACCACAAGGTGAGTAAACACTGTATTCATGCTATAAGCGTGAGTAACAATATGTTTTGTTACAAATATGTGATATCATGTTATATGAGCCTTTGACATTCTAAAAACCCAAGTCCTTTCCATTCTAAAATGAAATTCTATGATTTCCTTATTAAGCTTGGATTGCCAAAGGACAATTGGTCTAAACTATTTTTGTTTATCCAATGATAATTCCTTTGTGATTTATTGCCTTAACTTATATTCTTTCTGGAACTACACTATTCTTGCATCTTTTGTTCCCAATGTTAAACTGCTATTGCTATTGGGATACATGTTATTGTTGGCTTAAATGTTATTGTTTTATGTGATTACCATTAGCTCTTGCTATGGTACCTTTAACCCTTTTTATGCAGAAATCCTTGTACCAATGCGAGTAATCATGTGCTTCTAGTACCGACGCGAGTAATCATCGGCTATGTGATCCTCGCATCAATGCAAGTAATCACAACTATGTGTTTGAGTGATTATGGCAATAGCCTTCACTCTATATGTTTGAGTGATTATGGTAATAGCCTTCACTCTATGTGTTCGAGTGATTATGGCAGTAGCCTTCACTCTATGTGTTATGTGTTATAAGTGTGATTTCTACGAATCTTTCTAAAATCACAAACTATGAATTATGAACTATAAGTTATGAGCTATGAGCCCTTTCTAAGGGATACGTGTTATTGTATAATCCCTATTATTTACTCATTAAGATCATCTATCTCACCCCTTTTCCTTGTGTAGTTCCAGGTGAGCAAATGTGAGGAGGCAAGGTGATGGCTAAAGCATTCTACTTCGCTTTGGGATTCCTTTTCCAAGATAATCAATTGAATATGTTATAAAGAGCTATCCTTAGATGCTCCAGGAATATTTATTTTTGGATGTTTATTTTGAAATGTTATCTTTCGAGGTTTTAATTGGATTCTAAATATTATTTCCCTATGGATTATGTTTAAAGTATATTTTAACTATGCTTTTGCAACTTAAGGTTTTCAAAAAAAAAAAATATAAAGGGTTTATTTAAGTTAATGTAAGAGGTTTTGGTACGATCCTAGGCAGTATTTGTATAAGTATAAGTGGGTTCTACAGGCGTGGGTGACCTTATGTCTCCCCATGTTCTAGGACCGTGATATCTCTAAAGTTGGGATGTGACACTACCACTTATACCGACCCAGCTGGACCATAAGGTTTTGCACCACTGCGTCCTATTTTCCCTCCTCTAAGCTACCATGATTGGGTGCACACCATTGGTGATATAGAGGCAGAGGATCATAAGATTACTAATTTAAAGAGGTAGTTATGTAGGATGGAGAGGTGTGGAGATTAGACCATAAGAAGTAGCAGCTTCATGAGTCGTAAACTGGGATGATGAAACTGGTGAGGAGACAACATCGGTGTATCAAGGCTCTATTGGATCATGAGGCTGAGCAAAGGTGATGGATTGAGCACTCGATGATGGAGTTCTTTCAGCATTCAGGGTTCACTCCTTCCACACAGCTGCCTCCATCACCACCACCCTTACCTCTGGCAGATGATGATGATCTTGTTTCATCTGCAGATAAGGATTAGTTCCTTTTCTTTTATTTTTATCTTTATTTTTATTTTTTTATTTTCCTTTTTATTCATTTCTATTTTATTCTATTTTTTATTTTTTTTTATTTATTATTGCACATTATTTCATTGCATTAGACATGTCATGTAAATAAGGTGGGGACAATATGAGCAATGCATGAGTTACCTGCTCTCATTCACTTATCTATAAGTCATATGGTTGTCATTCCTTTTGAGCATATTAGAGAGAGGCTTCCATTGTATAGATCCCATTCTAAAAGGTTGCTCTAATTTCATTCATATTGAAAGAAATAGCAAGTATGAGCTCTGACCCACCCATAACTAAGATGGAACTTGGTTTATCCACCTCTAAAGCCATTAAGAGTGCCACTAAGACAGCTATGACCCCTGAATAAACCACCACCTTTTATGCCTATCGTAGGACTTTTCCAGTTGAGAATGAGTACACTTTCACCCTAGAAGAGATAGTGGACATAGAAAAGGAGGCAAAAGAGGCTGAAAATATGATGAGGGCTGAAAATCCAATGCAGCAAGAATCATTAACAAGAGAGAGGGGCAACCCTACAAATGTGAAGAAGGGTAGAGGGAGACCTAGGAAAGAAAAGTAAGAGCTAGTTTAGCCTAGTTTAGATTGAACTTGATTGTATGAATTGATGGCATTACTAAGCTAGATATATTTTTTTTCTTTTTTGTAAGAGTAATGATTAGTTTCTATTATGCATGTATTGTTGTCTTTATTTGTGATGTATAATATTTCAGCTTGTTGATTCATGCAAATCACTGCCTCATTCAATTTTTGTCTTTGTGTATTGAAAGTGGCGCATCTAATCATGACTTTATTCGTGTGATCAATTGTAGGGCAGTGCCCATTTTCTCTTTTATTTCTATTTTCTTTATCTCTAACAACTTAAGGACAATGTGTTCAATGAGTGTGGGGGGGATTGTTTAAGGGTGCACATTGTGAGTTAGTAAATTGAATTGAGATAGTAGTATGAAGTTGAATTGACTCTCTTAATGGATGAATTTTCATTTAAATGACAATAACTTGCTAATGTGTTACTTGATTGATTTAATCAAATATCAAAAATTGGATGTAGTAGTCGTGTTAGGGTGTTGGTTTGATAATTTGGAGTTTGAACTCTTAGTTAAATTTTTGTGTTTATTTGATTCCATTGTGACTTTTGTTAAGGTTTGGTAGAAATCCCTAATATCCTAGAAAGCTTGATTATTTTCTTAGAAAATGAAATAAGTTAAGTTAAATAAGCAAAAAGAGCTTTAAATGTTAATCTATTATGCTGTTCTTGACTTGTTAAAATCATAGAGTTGAGATTATGAATAGTGCTACTGGCCATTTGAAATTGTGATTCTAGCTGAGTAGCTAAGGGTTGGCATCACAAATGTTTACATTGGCGTCAAAAGGCTAATATTACAATTCCAACAAGGTCTTGCTCTAATTATTAAAAAAAAAATCCAAGGAAGTGGTCAAGTACCTAGGAGAAAATATTTATAAATCTACTTTGCTTTAACTTTTGTTGCTATGGAATAGTTTGCACAAATCTTTAACTATGTAGTTTAGACTCAATAATTGGACATGAAGATCTCTTAATACGACTATCATGTTTGAGAATTGGTATTTGATTGAAGATTTCAAGATTTTGTTATGAGTAAGTTGTTGCCCATTTTGATGATTTGTTTTGAAGTTGAGGGAGAAATTTTATTTTAAATTGCTATCTTAATTTAATTTGCTTAAGGACAAGCAAATGCTCAAGTGTAGGAGGGGGGGAGGGATTTGATAAGTACATATTTGATTAGATTTTGCCTCTTGTTCTTATTATGTTTAATTATTAAATTGAGTTTAATTTGTTTGTTAAGTGGTTTATCAGAGTATTTTATGGTCATTAGCTGATTTGGGGCCATAAATCAATTTGTCTTGAAATTGCAAAGCTAAGGAGTGAATTTGATGAATTTTAGGCAAAGGCTAAAAGATACAACAAGCAACATGCCTAGGAACACGGGCATGTACTAGGGTGTGCTGAACAATTTTGCCTGTGTACTTAGGTGTGTTGCAACCTATGTTGAAGACTTGAATTTTGTATGAAGACAGATGCCTACACACCCTAGAACATGGCATGTACTAGTTCATATAGACAAAGGTTACACTTTAAAAGATGATTTAAAGAGAAAAAGAGGGAGAGTTTAAGGAGGGCAGAGAGTTTAACTTCTGGAGAACTTTTTAAGAAGAAAAGAAGAGATCACAACCAAAATCAAAGTAAAGAACAAGATTCGAGTGGATTCGAAGTGGGCAATTCAAGATTGAAGAGAAGATTTTTAAGAACTTTTTTTTTTTTATGGAATATTCGATTTGTCATTCCCCTCTTTCTTGTTCATTATTCTTCTAATTTACCATGAACTAAACTATATTTATCCAGATGGGACAAACCCTAGTTTTGATTATATGGATTGAATGATTGAGTTTTTAATTAAATCATCCCTGGGTTGAGTTATATTCATGATTTATATTTATTAAGTCTAATTAACAATTGCTAGCTTGTTGATTTGATATCTGATTTCTTGTTAAGGAGTATAGATACCCTTGACTTGATATGATCACTCATGAATATTGCGATTGCTTAGAACACTAGAGATAAGTTTACAAAATCTTATGGCTTTAATTCCTTGATCTTAATACTTTGTCTAACATACTAAATAAGAAGAGATTTTATTTAATTTACTTGGGGAAAAGAGGATTAATTTACTTGAGAAAGGTTTAATTTTAATTTTAGGATTGCCAACTAGATTCATTATTTGATTTGATTAATTCCATAAGTCATGAAATACATGAGGACTAGGGGGAGTTTCTATCTAGATATCTAATTCATTGATTCTTTTCCAATGATCTTGTCAATTTTCTACACTTAGTTAATATAGTTCAATTTTCAATTTAGTTTAATTCTAGTCTTCCTTGGAATTTAATTTACTCGATAATAGTTAATGTTTGAGCTAATACTTATATAGTTTCCTTGTAGGATCAACCTCTTTTATGCTATACTACCTGAACGATAGGTACACTTGCTTGTAACTAGGGTACAATGGACTTAAAGTTTATTTAACCTGGTAGAAGTAAAAGGCCGACATCACTAAGAAAAAAATGAATGAAAGAAAAATGATTGTAAGGGACATATAGGCAGCCTAACTCGAGTGCGGTCTAAATCATGATTAAAAATATTTTTTTTTCACACAACAAAACATCATAGTCTCATTTCCTCTATGCCCAATGAATTGTTCACTCGATTCTTTTGCCTAAACCAAAAAAAAAAAAAATAGAAAAAAGAGAGAAGAAAAGAAAAGAAAGCTCACTAAGTTGAAGATCTGAAAGGGCAAATTAGGCAGAAATTAGAGCAAAAAAAAAAAAAAAAAAGATGTCTCATATAATAGTGATCATATTTTACAAAATACAACCCATCATAAAAAAAAAAAACAACCTTCCCTATATCAAATATAGCTTATCTTGTACCATGTAGTCCTGTCTACCTACAAGTGTATGCAAAAGGAAAAAAAATTGAAAAGCAAAAGGGTCATTGTCTACCCAATCCTCCTTCTCCTCCTTTTCTCAGGGTGCACACCTCTTATGCTCTCATCAAAATCAAAGTCCACCATTATCTCCTAATCTTTGTAGCCTTCTATGTTACTACAGTGGAAGTACTAGCATAACTAGTAGCTATATTAGAAATCCTCTTTGAAGTACTTAACACTTCTACAACTACTCTAAGATATCTTCCTTTGCATAGTGGTATCTTGGAAATCACACCTTGCTGTAGTAGCTGAAATAGTTCTCTATACTTTAGAAATTATAGTTCTCCTCGCTGCTTATACTGCAGAAGCTTTTTTTGAACCATAATTGTAGTGTTATCCTATCTCCTTAGTGCAATCACCATCTCTTTTATCATTGCCATTGTAGTCTGAGTCATTAATGCAGCCTACAGTGTCAAGTCCATAGTAGCTTCTCATGGTGTCCTCTATAGGCCCAATAATCCCTTCGTCTCTACTATCACTTCTGTTGTCTCCCTCTTCTCAATAGTGTCGCCCCTTATCTCCTTCAGTAAGATAGGGAAAGACAATCTAATTGCTTAACCAAACCAATAAAGGAAGCGTAAAGTAGTTTGATGCTCTCTCACAAATAGCCAAACCACCTTTGTCAGGCTTCCACTATACTTCTTCGTAGAATAAAAAAGCAATATCTAGCCAGACAGCTTGAAGAGTCCTCAATCAACCATGTTCAATAGCCCTAGCAATAGAGATTGTGATCCATAAATGCTCTTTAAAGGGTACAACTGAGGACACATCCTAAATCTCACCCATCTACCTTGGTGAAAATTAGTCAAAGCCAAAGCTACAAAACAACACAAAACCTAAAATCAGACATCCACAGAGCAACTTCAAAAAGAAAGCTAGAAAATTGACAAACCTTCCTCACCTAAAGAATAACTGAAGGGACAATCTACCTCTCCAAGCCCCAAACATGACGGTCTAGACTTAATAGCATCTTTGCTAAAATAGCCCTTGCCACAATATAGCTCTACTCCATCCATGACACCAGACTTATAATTCTAGCATTCTCAACTAATACAGCTAAAAAATAGATATTCGGCTATCAAGTAGAAAACCAAAGCTCTCATACTCATCCTTTACCTCCTCAAATCTCCTTGATCACGAGGATCCTAAAACTCCTTAATCAATACCTTCAAATTCAGCTGGCCATCAACCATCATTTGGTTAAAAAAATCTTGGCGTAGGTCTAGAAACTCTTGAACAATTCAAAAATGAACTTGGCACCACCAGAGCTGCCCTTGGATAATAGCCAAGCATGGCGCTAAACTCCACAAAAGTGGGGCATAGATCCTCTATACTATCACCAAAGTGGAAAATCCAGGCCACTGAATCCCAAAGTCTAATGCAAGCATCTAAAAGATCCTAGTTAATGCATACTCTCTATCATTAACGCCATACCACATTACCCGAATTAATCCTCGCTGCCTTTTTGAATTTTTTAGTCCATAAATGCATGTACTGGCTGAAATTACGTCTTCATGGATGCAAAAGTCATAAGAAAAATTGCATTCATAAAGCATACTCTTGAATCCACCCTCTTTTATTTATGAAGTTGTCTATTACATGTATTCATCGCTAATCATACTTGGCATATATGTTAAACCAAATGTCTATGAATCTTAAAACATGCATATATAAACATGCATTATCTATACACCAACATCTATGCAACCATTTGTAATAATGCATCATTATGCATATACTAAGCTAATGGCCTCTTTCCTCAAAAAAACTAATTGGTACCTACTCAAACTTACTGATGCCTTTAAGAAATTAATCGAGGCCTTTACAAAGCTGATTGACATATTCATAAAGCTGACCAAGACCCTCTCAAATATGATACTTTTCAAAACTGATTGATATTTCCTTAAAGCTAAATGATACCTCTTCGAACTAAAAACAAGGATCATCAACCAAATAGATTTCTCAAACCAAGATTAGGACCATCAACTAAATAGACTTCTTGAACTAAGATTGGGACCATCAAGCAGATGGACTTTCCAAATAGATTCTTGAACCAAAAGTGGGACCATCATCCAAATAGACTTCTTAAGCCAAGACTGGGACCATCAATCTAATAGATTTCATGAACTAAGATCTGGATCATCAACCAAATAGACTCCCCAAACTAAGATTAGGATCATCAACTAAATAGACTTCCCAAATCGAGACTGGGATTATCAACCAAACAAACTTCCCTAGCCAAGACTGGGTTCATCAACTAAGTAGACTTCTTGAACTAAGACTAAGATCATCGACCAAACAGGCTTCTCAAAGTAGGATGGTTTGTTAATTCGAATTCTCAAATTAGAGTTTTTGAATGAAGATTGGGGCCATCAGCATTACACCAAAAGTGTCTTTCTTTATCTATCAATCCACCCACAAATGTCTAAAAATGATCACTTAGGCATCCCTATAGTTCTTTTTCCATCCCTCTTTATTTTTAATCGATCATGTCTTCTACCTATAAACTTATAAATTCTCATTCAAACGTCAAGTTGGTTGCCTTTCCCATCCTTGTTCATCTCAAAGTCAACTTAATCCATCACCAAAAAATTTCTAAACATTGACACCCTTCTAGTTCCCTTTTTCCACTCCTTTTTATCATAAATTTATCTAAATTATTCATCTAGAAATGTCGAAACAAGACATCTTTGTGGTTCTTTTCCCACCTTTTCATATGAGTCAACCAAATCCAATAATTCACCTAAAAATATCTAGCCACTAGTCTAGATATCCCTTTGGTTCCTTTTCTCACTTCCAATTATCAGTCAATTTTCATGCATAAATGCCCAGAGACAAACATCAAGCATCCCCATGGTCCATTCTGCCACCTATATACCAAAATCAACCATATTCTCTACCCATAAATGTTTAAGAGCAATTGCTTAAATATTTATGTGGTTCCTTTTGCCATTTTCTTTTTTCAAACCACTTCTCTCACCCAGGTATGTCCAAGCACTAACTTGGACACCACTTTGGATCCTTGTACCATCTCTTCTTTTAGGTTCACTATCATCAAAATTGTTTTACAAATAGGATAATTCTAATGAGGAGGTGGCTGTGAACTCTCAAATTTGTACCTCTCGATGAGGCTGTACCTTGACACTTGCCAAATTTAGCACACTACGTAGAGCCGTTATGGCGGTCCAGGTAGCTAGTTAGTAAGAGGGAATCAAGGGGTAACGCCCCATTGAAAAATGGATTTTTAGGCATAATAATAAAAGGATGCTTAATTTCTTGACACTTTCCCACCTCAGACCATATTTTCTGTACCAGACATCACTTTTCCTAAAACTGGTCGAATTTCTTTTCAGACTAACTATCTTTGTGTTCTAAAAAGATTATGAGTTTATCGACACTAACCAATAATTTTTTTGAAACTGAAAATCTCCAAAAATTGACCCAAAAACTAGAAAATTGATAGAAAAATCATGAAAAATGAAAAAGTCATAGGATCCACTAGATTCGCAGTCTTGCTTTATTGGATCCTCAGCTAGTCTGATGGATCATCATTGATAGTTAATGCGTAGCCTAATATCATCAAAATCAACAAACGGGCATCTTGCTTATCTGAAAGGACTCCCATATCATAAATGTAAATGTCAATCTACCCTCGAAGCTAAGAACGAGAGAGATGTGGATCATCTCGTAGAAGATCCATGTTTAATAAGTCAAGGTAGCTATCAAGATAGATGTTTAAGCAGGATAAAACTCTAAGATTTGGTGTCAAAATGGTAGACCAACTAATATCATCAAGTCTAAGTGGGTCATCATCATCTCCCCGCATGAAAAGTGAAAAGTGTCTATGGTGTCCCACTACCTCTCTGCCAGTGCCCACTAAAAATGAATTTTTCCCTCTTGAGTATGATCCAGTAATAGAAATCCCAACAAGCCAAATGGCTTAATCAACTCTCAGACATAGGGATGGGTCTCCAAGTAAGTGGAGATCAATCTACAGCCTCTTAGTCTAATAGTCATAGACTTCATAAAAAAAAAAAAAAACAAAAAAATGAATTAAAAAAAATCAAATAATAAATAAATAATAAATAATATTAAATAAATATATAATAATAAAATTTTTATTTATCCCTTGCATGCATATATTTTCTATGAACTAACATTGAAAGAGGAAAGGAAGGACAAAGTGGTAAATTCCTCTATGATGCCGGTGCTAGACACATGGTGCTCCAGTTCCTATTGCAAGTCTTTCAGGTTAGGGTTGTGCCTCGGGACTTAGTAGATCTTGGTGTGGCAACTACTAGAGAAGGAAGCCATTTCTAGAGAGAAGTCAGAGAAAATGAATTTTAGACAGAAAAGGAAAATTTAACAAATGAGAGAAGTTGCAAATAGTGGAAGGGGAACACCTTCATACAGTACCTCTTGCATAGTACTTTTTCATATGAGATTACAATAGTAAACCTGTTCCAAGTTAGAATTTAAAACTGCAGGTTTTTGTATGTTTACAATAGTCTCCTCTGAGTATTAGACCACTATTCACCTAGATTTAGCATAATAGGATTTTGTATAGTTATAAAAAGGTATTCTACTCCTACCAGACAAGACTAATACTTTTGCCAATCGTACCAGACAGGACCAATACTTTGCTATTCCCACTAGATAGGAATATTGCTTTTAGATTTTGCTAGACAGGATCAAAATCATCATTCCTACCAAACAGGACCAATACTTTGCTATTCCTACTAGACAAAAACACTATTTTTAGATCCTACTAGACAAGAATATTGCTTTTGGATCCTACTAGACAAGATCATCATCATCATCATCACTACTTACCAGACAAGATTATCTTCCTTTCGATCAGAAAAGAACATTGCTTTTAATTCCTACCAGACCACAACTACCATTCTTCTTTCTAGATCTCCCAATTATATCAGGCATCTTCCGTTGTCCTTCGCTGCAGTTCACACTCATCAGAATTGCCTACCAAACAGAACAATTCTAATGAGGGGAGCAGCTATTAACCTCAATTCTGCACCTCCCCGAATTTTAAACCTTTAGTAAAAAAATCAATCAATTAGTGTTAGGGGGTATGCCCTAGAGCAATGTATAAGTTATGTAAATGTAAAACATTATCCCTAAATGGCAACAAAATATGTGTTTGTAAATAAAATTGGTCCATTGTATTAAATGTATATTTGAAGTCCATAAGTATTTTTCAAAAGAGGATTTATTCTCAAGTATTGAGAATATGGATGGCAGATCGCTCTTAAATGAATATTTTAAAATATTCATGGTCATAGGATTAATGACTGAGCATCATTAATTTCGGAAGACCATCACCTTTGTTTATAAACTATAATTAGTATGTGATACTTATGATTGTACAGACAGTGAGCATCATACTATTTGACAAATGTTATCGATATAAATATATGGATATTGATATGATGAATGATTGAACTATGACGTTAGATGATGATAACATGGAGTTTTATTGTCAGTCAATAAATCATCATTTAGGTCATAATTGCACATATAGTCCTTTGACTTGAGGGACACTGTATCTATCACATTCTAATTTTGGAGATATGACAGTCCTAGAACATGGAGAGACAAAAGGTCACCCACGCCCATAAAACCTACTCCTGTACATATAAACACTGCCTAGGATCATACCAAAACCTCATGCATTAACTTAAATATCCAATAATAAAGAAAACTTTAACTAGCGGAAGAATAGTTTTAAAAATACTTTAAATGCAATCCATAAGAAAAATAACATTTAAGACTCAAAATAAATTATCAAATGAATAATATTCCAAAAAATAAAACTCTCGAAGCATCTAAGAGGGACTCTTCATTTCATAATATGACAATAGATTGGGATAAGGAAATTCTCTAAGCGGAGAAGATTTGCTTGAGCTAAGACCTTGCCTCCTCATAATGCTCACCTAAAACCACACAAGGAAAAAGAGGTGAGATAGATGATCTCAATGAGTAAACAATACAAATTATACAATAACATATATCCCTTTAAAAAGGTTCATAACTCATAGTTCATAGTTTGCAATTTAGCAAGTTTGTAGAAATCATACTTATAACATATAACATATAGAGCGAGGCTATTGCCATATTCACTTGAACACATAGAGGAGAGGTGTCATCAAACTAAATTCCAACTCCTATCACATAGAAAAGCATGAAACTGATAAGGCTTCATGGCTAGAACCGCCCCTTTTAGCTAAGATGGATATACTACCCCTATCCATCAGGTTAAGACCATGTGTACAGGTGCCAACGATTTTCTACATCGGCATGAGGATTTTTGCATAAAAGGATTTATTGGTACCATAGCTAGAGCTAATGACAATCACTTATAACAATAACATTTAGAGAATGTAATCATATATAACATAAAAACAATAGATGTTTAGCTTATTGAACAAAAAATAAATAACAGTGTGGTTCTAGAAAGAAAGGTAAGGCAACAATCAAAAAGGTACTTTATTATCATTAATTAAATATTAATAGTTTTAGATTGATTGTCCTTTGGCAACCTAAGCTTACAAAGAAATCATATAGTTATAAATAAAATAGAAAAGAATTTGGGTTTCAAGAATTTCAAAGGTTCATATATCATGATAAGTTGTACTTGTAACATGAACATAATGTTTACTCATTTTGTAGTTCCTTAGCTCCTAGTGCTTATAGCCCTTAGACTTCTAATAATCCTCAAGCTCTAACATACATTACAATTCAATACCTAGCATTTGCTTAACATCATGCTATCCTATCCCATAACTACCTCATACACATATAACATTCACATATACTTGGAGTTGCACTTAGAAGTGCACTTATCACTTGCACATAACATGTTGACTTTAAGTCTTGCACACTTAGCCTTTTAGGCTCACATGAAAACAAATAATAATTCTTGCCAAGATTTTTCTATAGCTAAACACAATAAATCATGATCTTAATATCAATTCAATGTCACTTCCAACTTGTCACACTTAATACTTTTTATAGACTTCAACTTAATAAGTTACCTTAAAAGTATCATGCTTATCTCTTTTTACCAAATTATATGTAACAACCCACATCTACTCTAGTAGTTTTAGTGACAAATTATTTAATTTAGGGTTATTGTGACAAATTGTGTGACTATATGAAAATTCATATGTGACGTGATTTATGAGTTTAGAACATGTTAAATTAATTTTAATATGCCAAATATGAATTATTATTATGAAATAAATGGTTTAAATAAAATACATTAATATGAAATAATTTATTTTTCGTAAAATGAATTTTCATGTAAAAAGGCGATTTTTAAGCATAAAAATAATTTTATGAGTATTTTTAAATAAATATTTCAAGGGGATTTTAACAAAAATATTAAGAAAAATATTTTTCTTTTAGTTACCTATAATCATCCCCAAAATTAAATAAAAAGCCTAAATACCCAAAAGCCCACTACACCAAAACACTCCTAACCTAGCTCATTAAGGGTAAACTTGGAAATTGCACCCCAAATCCCAATATGTAATGAGAATTTTGGCCAGCCCTTGATTTTCAGCAGCCACCATTTTATTTTTCAGTATTTTGATAGAAAAATTCTCTCAAAATATTTCTCTCTACCAAAATTCTCAAAAACACTTTCAACTTTGCGATTTCTCGCCTGTATTCATAAGTTTTTATTTCTTTTCAATTTTCTATATGATTTCTATGAAATAAATTATGAGAAAAATTATTTTGAACTAGTTGTTTACTAATTTCTATAGATTTAATTCAGTTTGGGTGAGGTTTTCAAAAAGAAATTAATTTCTCTACCGAAAACATCAACCTTTCTATGCGATTTCGCCAAAGATGAATCCCACAGCTCAAAATTAAAATTTTCATGCATAAACATTACCAGGGGGCTGCTACTGCATATTTAGATTCTAAACTGATTTTTGATGTGTTTTGATGAAAAATATTAGATTAAATTATATTTCTGTGTATTACTATAATGACCAAAAACTTTTAGAAAACAAAGGAATTCAAGGTTTTTGTGCTAGAACTTAGAAGTTAGAAAATTCTATGATTCCTTATACATATGGCTACTGATTTTTCTATGGAGGAATTATAATATGATATTTGTTTTGTTTGGATAAAAAATAATGATTTAAATTTTGTGTTTGCATATCGCTGTAATGAATGGAATGCGCGGAAAGCTTAAAAACTCATGATTTTCTTCCTAAACCCTAAATTTAGAATTTTCATGTATGAAAAGCATTCATGGCTGATTTGTACCTATTGATGTTTTAAACTAATATTTGTTGTGATTGAATGAAAAATAATGGTTTAAACCACATGTTTACATATTGCTGTAATGACTAGAAATTACCAGAAATAAGAGAACTTATGGTTTTTCATCCTAAAACTTTAAGTTGGAAATTTTCATGCTTATGAATGTATATATGGGCTGATTCTTACATGTCTATATTCTAAAATGATTTTTGTTTTGATTGCATGAAAAATCTTGGTTCAAACCATGTTTTTATATATTACTGTAATAGACGAAAAGTATGAAAATTCAGTTCTTCTCCTAATAAGGTATTCGACCTACATTGTGATTGTTATCCCAATGTTTATAATTTTTATATGATGCATTTTAATGATTATTGACATGTATGTATATATGATAAATGGTCAAATTGTATATTGGTTAAAGGAATGACTCTAGACAAGCTTAGTGGCACTTTGGTACACTTAAGGTATACCTAAGGTATCTTAATCTTATGTTGAGATTAAAATGTGAATGTGATTAGGTAAAATAGAAATAGGTTTTATGATGAATCAATAATGAATTAATGATCTTGAATTGATGAAGAGATTGACTGAATGAATTGGGCATAAGAGATAGGGATGACACTTGAAAGGTTATTTGTTAAATTGACATATATGGAAGTGTTAAGTGTACTAAGATGATTGTTAAAATAAATTAATATTATGGTAATGATATTGTGTTGACCTTAGAAAGGTATTAACATAATTGTAATGTGTTTTCATGTGGTCCTACAAAGGCTACAAGACTTTTAAAGTCAACATGTTATGTGCAAGTGATGAGTGCACTTCTATGTGCAACCCTAAGTATATGTGAATGTTATATGTGCATGGGGTAGCTATGAGATAGGATAGCATCATGATTAAATAAATACTAAGTATTGAATTAAATATTATATTAGAGCTTAAGGAGTTTTAGAGGTTTAAAAAGGCTATGTACTAGGAGCAAAGGAACCACAAGGTGAGTAAACATTATGCTATTGTTATAAGTTCAAGCTATCATAATTATGTTATGGAAACCTTTGAGATTCTTGAAACCCAAGTTCACTTCCATTTTAAATTTGACTATGTGATTTCTTTGTTAAAGCTTGGGTGGCCAAAGGACATTTGGTCCAAAGCCATTTGTGATTATCCAATGATAAATACTTTTTTGATTTTTACCCTAGCTTATATTCTTTTTGGAACTACCTATCATTGTATCTCTTATTCAAAAGTTAAACTACTATTGCCGTTGGGATACTTGTTATTGTTGCCTTATGTGATATTGTTATTTGTGATTACCATTAGCTCTAGCTATGGTACCTTTAACCCTTTATGTAGAAATCCTCATGCCGATGTAGGTAATCATTGGAACTTGTGCACCAGGTTTTAACCTGATGGATAGGGGTTGTATATCCACCTCTGCTAGAAGAGGCAGTTCTAGCTATGGAGCCTAATCAATTTCATGCCTTTATAAGTAATGGGTTGGGAGTTAGAATTTGGTATGAGGCCACCTCTCCCTTGAGTGAATGAGCTAGCATAGTCATTTACTCTAATTGGGTAATAAGTGTTTTAAGTGTGATTTCTACAAACCTGCTAAAGTGAAAATCTTGTTAAATTGAAAACTATGAAACCATAATTTGTAAATCATGAACAATGTGTTATATGCAACGGGCTTTCCTTAAAAATGGGATATATAATATCGTTTATGCTATATAGTTTACTCATTGAGATCATCTATCTCACCCCTTCTTTCTTGTGTGGTTCTAAGTGAGCAATATGAGGGGGCAAGGTGATTGCTCAAACACTCTACTTTGCTTGGGGGAACTCCTTGTCCAAGTCAATAATAATACTATGCTATAAAGGGTTGTTATTAGATGCTCCAAGAATATTTTATTTTGATGATTTTTCCAAGATGTTATTTATTAAGGTTTCAACTGGATTATGAGTATTATTTTCTGATGGATTGTATATGAAGTATCTAATTATTGTCTTCCACAACTAAAGGTTTCCATATAATGTTATTAAATGAGTTATTGTATAAGGTTTGGTACTATCCTAGGCATGATTTATATATGTGTCAATGGGTTCTACGGGCGTGGGTGACCTTATGTCTCCCTATGTTCTAAGATTGTCATATCTCCAAAAATGGGATGTGACATTATACAATCAATCTCATGGTCAATTTAAGATCATTAATTCATAATTAACACACCAAAAGGCCAAATTCACATGCTACTCAATCATGTACACATATTGATCACAACATAGTAGTTAGAGTTAGAAAACCCTAGATAGGCCGAATTTCTCTAACCTTTGTCTAGAGTTACTCCTTCAACCAACATGCAATTAAATCATATATCATTCATATAAATATGACAAAAATCATTAAAATATATATACAAAAATTATAGGCATTGGGATCAAAATCCGATCATAGTTCGAACCTCCCTTTACGGAAAAATCATTGATTTTCTTGATTTTCACCTTTTTCGATCATTACAGTAATATGTAAACACATAGTTTAAACCAATATTTTTCATGTAAATATAACAAAAATCATTTTAGAATACAATTATATAGGAATTGGCACCCCCTTATGGAATATATGCATCAAATTTCTAACCTTAGGTTTTAGGGTGAAAACCATGGATTCCCTTGCTTTTTGGACTTTCTGATCATTATAGTAATATGCAAGAACATGTTTTAAACCAATATTTTTCATCTAAACACAAAAAAAAATCAATTTAGAATGTATCAATACATAAATCAGCACCCCCCTTTTGCAATTGCATGAAAAATCTAATTTTTAGGTTTTAGGGTTCACCTTTAATGGATGTGCGAAGAAAGAGTTATATTTACGGTTGAAAATCGATTTCTTCTTCAATTAAAATACCTAGGCCAAATTAAATTTCAATAAAATAGTAAGTATATAGCCTCATATGGATTTCACATGGTTAGTTTTATAAAAATCAAATAGTAGATTGAAAGAAATGAAAAACGTATAAAAACAATCACAAAGTCATAAGATTTAAAGGCACCTTGTGAATTTTGGTAGAGAGAATATTTTTGAGAGAATTTTTTTCTATAAAAAATTTAATGAATAACATAATGGTGGCTACTACTACAGCAAGGGGCTGAATTTTAGGTTTATATTTAGGATTTTGGATAAAATTATAAGTTTGCCATTAATAAGCTAGGTTAGAAGTGTTTTGGTGTATTAGGCTTTCGTGAGTTAGGCCTTTTAATTTTATTTGTGGGTTGTTTATAGATAATTAAAAATAAATTATTTTTCTTATTATTTTCATTGAAATCCCCCAAAAATATCTATTTAAAAATATTTTAAAATACTCATAAAAATTATTTTACGCTTAAAAATCGCTTTATGCATGAAAATTCACTTTGTATATAATAAATCATTTTATGCTTATGCACTTTAGATAAATCACTTATTTCATATTAATAATTCATATTATGCATATTAGAACTAATCTAACATTCCACATACCCATTAATCACATAGTACATGAATTTTCATAAGAGCACACACTTTGTCATAATAGCTCTAAATTCAAGTTAATTGTTACGAAACTCCTAGAGTGGGTATGAGTTGTTACAACCATTCATTGGTAGTTGGAATTTATTACTACTTACATACTAATCCTATTCAAGTATAGGTATATGATTGTGATAGTTCTAACTAGTTATGTATGGAGATAAGTGATCGCTAAGAAAGAATTCATTAACCTGAATAAATAAGGAAGAAATCCTATGCTATTTGATTATTCTTGATAATCAAATCCTTAGCCAAGGTAGTAAAGATTCACTAGAAAGAGTTTCTATTAGGAATCAATTTTATCAAGAATTAGAATCGAGATATAGACATATGATAAAAAAATATTAGGGTTTGACAAATCCATGACCCTAGCTAAGATTGGAATTTCGTAATGAAGGGATTTTAGTGTATGTTAATTATGATTAATGGTCCATGAAATGAATAAGTGATTAAACACTCATATTCATTCTAATTAGGTATTCATGATATGCAATGCTAGGCGTCACTCATGACTTAAGGGATTAAGGGTGAAATAGGGATTTCACATTAGTAGAGAAAAGTGTTTTCTCAATTCCTTTGCTAATTAGACATGAACCTAAAAAGTCACACAACCAAAAGTATTCACCTTCCAAGAATAAAAGGTTTACCATAATAATTAATTAAAGTACTTAATTAATTGATTAATGATAAAAGGATTGAACTTGTAATTAAATTTACAAAGACCCTAGCATGTCTTGAAGTTTAAATCTAAAATAATTTCTTATTAATTAAATCCTAATTTATATATGATATAAATGAGAAGAATTAAATTAATTAAAACTATGGATGAGTTAAAAGAATTAATTTTGAGCTTTGGACAAAAGCTAAATAGCCCAAGCCCATTTGAGAAATTGAGAGAGGCAATTTAGGGGTTAAAGAATTTCTATAATCCTAAAGCCCATATGATGAGTTTAGGGGTTAGAGAAAGTGCACCAAGGTCAAAACGGTCTTTTAACTATGTAAGATTTAATTGAAATAATCATACATGGAACTATAAAGAATAATATGGTCTTCTCTATTTAACCTTAAAGCATAAAGCAAATATAATATCTCATTTGTCCCCTAATTAACAACGTAGTTATTGGTTATCTAAAAGGCAAATGATGCTATAAAATAAAGGGCTTTATGCACATCTTTTCAAATAGAAACCTTAGTAACTAAGTATTGAGAGAAAAGAAAAGGAAAAAGAGTTATTCAATTTTCTAATTCTTCATTTCTTATTCTTTGTTCTTTGTGAAAGAACAATGGTTTCTTGTATTGAAAAGATATATCCATAGTAATTAGAAGAAATCAAATCACCAAGGATTTGTGTTAGAAGATCTTGTATTCAATTGGGCTATTAAGAGAGAATTAAGAAGATCTAAATAAATCAAAGTGTGCCTTGGAGGTGGAGCTTATTGTGGACAATATAGAGGTTTAACATTTGGGGAGCTTTTGGAGTGGAAAGAAGAATCAAAGTTCTTAAGCTTCAAGAGGTAATATGATTATCGCTTGATCTTCTTTCTTTCTTATGTGTTTTACACACTAATTAGTAGATTGCTTGAATGTTTGTTGGACTCATTTGGGTGAAAGTGAAATTTTAAATTGTTTGAAATTTCACCCACCTTATTGCTTCTAGTTAATTTGTGCCTAATATTCCTTTAATTTTGGGGTTTTTGTTGTTTGATTAATTGAAGAGATAATAAAATGGGTTTGGCTACCTATATGCTTGTCTTTTAGCTTCTATTTTCACTGATTTACAAAATCATCTTATTGAGCAAGGCATGAAAAGGGTTTGGTCCTTTGCCTTTCAATTTCATTACAAAATATTTGGATTTGGTTCTTGATGTTCGAAAAAGCAAAGGAAAATAAGCCAGGCCATATAATTAGATCTAGGTAAATATTTTATCTCTAATTCAATTTATTTTATTTTCATGTTG
>CANTUT010000948.1:50000-242500 GCA_947687605.1 Reutealis trisperma
TCCTTAAACTAACATAATATTTAATTTAATACTTAGTATTTATTTACTCATGATGCTCCTATCCCATAACTATCCCATGCACATATAGCATACACATACACTTAGAGTTCACATATAGGTGTATACATCACTTGCACATAACATGTTGACTTTAAAAGTCTTGCATACTTAGGCCTTATAGGCTCACATGAGAACACATTACAACCATATCAATACCTTTCTAAGGTCATCATAATATTATTACCTCAATATCATCTCACTATAACAATTATCTTAATTCACTTTACACTTCCATACATGTCAACTTAACAATTAACCTTTCAAGTGTCATGATTAACTTTTATGATCCTTTTTATACAATTATCACTTCATCAACTCAAAACCATGTATTTATTATCAAGTCATCATAACATTTAGTTCTATATTTCCCAATCACATTTGCATTCTAATCACAATATAAGGTTAAGATACCTTAAGTATACCAAAATGCCTTTAAGCTTATCTAGGGTCATACCTTCAACTAACATGCAATTTTATCATTTATTATTCATACATACATGTCAATAATCATCAAAACACATCACATAAAAATTATAAACATTGGGACAAAAATATTGATGTAGGTCGAATGTATCAATAAAGGAAAAATTAAATTTTCTTTCTTTTCACACTTTTTGTCTATTTCAGAAATATGTAAAAACATGGTTTGAACTAAGATTTTTCATGTAAATACAACAAAAATCATTTTATAATTTTAATTCATATGAATCGGCCACACATAGTATCTCTCACACATGAAAATTCAACTTTTTGGGTTATAGGGTACAAAACCATGAGTTTTCTTATTTTCGGTATTTTTCGGTCATTTCAGAATTATGTAACAGGTTGTTTCAACCATTATTTTTCATTCAAACTCAGAAAATATCAGTTTAAAACATGTCCATGCATGATTCAGCAGCCATAGATAGTATTTATACAAAAAAATTCTAAGTTTTAAGGCTTAGGTGAAAAATCATGAGTTTTCGTGCTTTCCGCGTTTTTCGTTCATTACAGCAATATACAGACACATAATTCAAATCATTATTTTTCATCTAAACAAAACAAATATCATATTAGAATACTTTCTCACACAAATCGGTAGCCACATATTAATTTAGTAATAGAATTTTCCAACTTTTAAGTTCTACCATAAAAACCTTGAATTCTTTTGTTTTCTAAAACTTTTCGGTCATTGCAGAAATATAATTTAATCCAGTATTTTTCATTAAAACACATCAAAAATCAGTTTAGAAATCATTCGTGCAGGAATTTCCCCCCTTGATATGGTCTATGCATAAAAATTTTAATTTTGAGTTACAGGATTCACCTTTGGAGAAATCGCGTAGAGAGGTTGGTGCTTTGGGTGGAAAAATTGATTTTTCTCTCAAGAAATAACCTATCCCGAATTTTATCAGTAAAAATCAAAAAATATTTAGTTCAAAATAATTTTCCCAAGATTCGTTTCATAAAAATCAAATAGCAAATTGAAAGGAAAAGAAAAACTTACGGAACAGTTACGAAATCGCAAGTTTGAAGGATTTTTTTATGAATTTTGGTAGAGAGAAATATTTTGAGAGAATTTTTCTATCAAGATACAGAAAAATGGAGTGATGGCTGCTGGAATGAGAATGCTGGCTGAAATTTTCATTATAAATTAGGGTTTGGGGTGCAATTTCCAAGTTTGCCCTTAATGACCTAGGTTAGGAGTGTTTTAGTGTAGTGGGCTTTTGGGTATTTGGGCTTTTTGTTTAATTTAGGGGCTAATTATGAGTAATTAAAAATATAATATTTTTCTTATTATTTTCATTAAAATTTCCCCAAAAATATTTATTTAAAAATATTTTAAAAATACTCATAAAATTATTTTATGCTTAAAAATCGCCTTTTTACATGAAAATTCATTTTATGAAAAATAAATTATTTCATGCTAATGCATTTTATTTAAATCATTTATTTCACAATGATAATTCATATTAGGCATACTAAAATTAATTTAACATGCCCCAAACTCATAAATCACGTCACATATGAATTTTCATATAGTCACACAATTTGTCACAATAAGCTTAAATTCAAATAATTTGTCAATAAAACTCCTAGGGTAGATGTGGGTTGTTACAATAATTAATTATTCAAATGATAAATTTTCCTAAGTCAATATCTAAAAAAAATCACAAAGTTGAAACCTATTAGTTTCGTGCTTAGCGTCTCGATTTTTCGACTTTTATCCAACTTATAGTTTGTCACATCCCAATTTTAGAGATATGATGGTCCTAGAACATGGGGAGACATAAGGTCACCCATGCTTATAGAACCCACTTATACTTATACAAATCATGCCTAGGATCGTACCAAACCCTATGCACTAACTTAAATGTCCAATAATATAGGAAACTTCAATATATGGAAGAATAATTTAACAAAATACTTTGAAAACATCTTATAAAGGAAATAACATTTAAATCTAAATAAAATAAATCATCAATGATTAATATCCAAAATAAACTCTCAGCATCTATTAGTAACTCTTTATAACATAGTATAATTAAAGGATTGGACAAGGAACCCCTAAGCAAAGTAGAAAGCTTAAGCCATCACCTTGCCTCCTTAAATTTGCTCACCTAGAACCATACAAGAGAAAGGGGTAAGATAGATGATCTCAATGAGTAAACAATATAGCATTTATGATATCATATATCCCATTTTTTAAAGAAAGCCCATTATGTATAACACATAGTTCATGATTTACAAATCATGGTTTCATAATTTCACTTTAGAAATATTTTCACTATAACAGGTTTGTAGAAATCACACTGATAACACTTATCACCTATAAAAAGTAAATGACTATGCTAGCTCATTCACTTGAGCGAGAGGTGGCCTCATACCAAATTCCAACTCCCAACCCATAACTTATAAAGTCGTGAAACTGATCAGGCTTCACGGCTAGAACTACCCCTTCTAGCTGAGGTGGATACACTACCCCTATCCATTTGGTTAAGACCATGTGCATTGGTTTCGATGATTACCCTTATCGGCACCAGGATTTTTCCATAAAAGGTTAGAGGTACCATAGCTAGAGCTAATGGTATTCACATATAACAATAGCACTTAAGGCAATAATAACATATACCACAATAACCATAGCAGCTTGACTTTTTGAACAAAAGATACAATAATAGTATAGTTCCAGAAAGAAAGTAGGTAAGGTATAATTACAAAAGGTTTTTCATATCACTGAATAAACATTATTGGTTTTCAGAGCAATTCTCCTTTGGTAGCCTAAACTTAACAAAGAAATCATATAATCAAATTTAAAATGAAGTGAACTTGAGTTTCAAGAATCTCAAAGGTTCCCATTAACTTAACCATGATAGCTTGCACTTTTAACAATAGCATAATGTTTACTCACCTTGTGGTTCCTTTGCTCCTAGTACTCGTAGCCCTTAACCTCTAGAACTCCTCAAGCTCTAACATAATATTTAATTCAATACTTAGTATATATTTAATCATCATGCTATCCTATCCTATAACTACCCCATGCATGTATAACATTCGCATACACTTAAAGTTGCAGATATATGTGCATTCATCACTTGCACATAACAGTTGACTTTAAAATTCTTACCCATTTAGCCTTCCTAGGCTCATATGAAAAGACATTATAAATCATACCAATACTTTTCTCAAGTCAAGCACAATGTCATGATCTTAATATCAATTCACTTTAACAATCATCTTAGTACACTTAACACTTCCACACATGTCAACTTATCAATAGCTTTTCAAATGTCATGCCTATCTCTTATGCCCAATTTATTCAATTAATCTCCTCATCAATTAAGATCATAAATTCATTATTGACTCATCATAAAATCTATTTCCATATTACCTAATCAAATTCACATTGCAATCACAATATAAGGTTAAGATACCTTAAGTATACCAATTTGTCTTTAGCCTTATCTAGAGTCATTCCATTAACCAACATGCAATTTAACCATTTCTCATTCATTTGTACATTCCAATAATCATTAAAATACATTATATAAAAATTATAGACATTAGGATAAGAATCCCAATGTAGTCTGAATGCCCCATAAAATAGAGAACCTGAATTTTCTTACTTTTCACACTTTTCGTCTATTACAATAATATGTAGAAACATGGTTTGAACCAAAATTTTTCATGTAATAAAAAAAAATCATTGTGGAACATGAACATGTAGGAATTGGCACATATATAGATCTGTATGCACGAAAATTTCCAACTTTAGTTTTTAGAATGAAAAATCATGAGTTTTCTTGTTTCCAGTACTTTTTGGTCATTACAGTAATATGTAAACATATGATTTAAACCATTATTTTTTATTCAATCACAACAAATATCAGTTTAGAACATCAATGCACACAAATCAGCAGCCACCGATATTTCTTATGCGTGAAAATTCCAAGTTTAGGGTTTAGAGTGAAAATCATGAGTTTTCTTGCTTTTCGTGCTTTTCATTCATTATAGTAATATGTAAACACATGATTTAAATCATTATTTCCCATCCAAACATAACAAATATCAATTTAGAATCCCAAAACACACTAATTGGCAGCCATTAAGTTATAAAACCATAGAATTTTCCAACTTTCAAGTTTTAGGATGAAAATCTTGAATTTCTTTGTTTTTCAAAACTTTTCAGTCATTACAGTAATATGCAAAAATATGATTTAATTCTATATTTTTCATCTAAACACATAAAAAAATCCATTTAGAATATAAGTATGTAGAAATCGCCCCCCTCCCCCCCCCCCCCCCCCCCCCCTAAAATAGTGTTTATGCATGAAAATTTCAATTTTGAGTTGTAGGATTTACCTTAAGAGAAATCGCATACAAAGGTTGGTGTTTTTGGTAGAAAAATTGAATTCTCTCTCAAGAATTCACCTAGGTCAAATTTTATCAATCAAAATCAGCAAATATTCAATTCAAAATAATTTTCCCATGATTAGTTTCATAAAAATCTAATAATAAATTGAAAGGAAAGGAAAAACTTACGAAACGGTTGCGAAATAGCAAAGTTTGAAAGTATTTTGTAAATTTTGATAGAGAGAATAATTTTGAGAGAATTTTTTTACCAAAATAATGAAATAATAGAATGGTGGCTACTAGAATGAAGGATGGCTGAATTTTCATAATATATATGTAGGGTTTTGGACAATTTCCAAGATTACCCTTAATGAGCTAGGTTAGGAGTGTTTGGTGTAATGGGCTTTTTAATTATTTTTGGGGCTTATTATAGGTAATTAAAATAAAAAAATATTTTTCTTATTATTTTCTTTAAAATTTTCCCTAAAACATTTATTTTAAAAATTATTTTAAAATACTCATAAAATTATTTTATGCTTAAAAATCACCTTTTTGCTTGAAAATTCATTTTATATAAAATAAATTATTTTATGCTAATAAACTTCATATAAATCATTTATTTCACAATGATAACTCGTTTTATGCATATTAAAATTAATTTAACATGCCACATACTCATCAATCATATAGCATATGAATTTCTATAAATGCACATACTTAGTCTTAATAGCTCTATGTCAAGCAAATTGTCATGAAAATTTCTAGGGTGGTTGTGGGTTGTTACAGAGCTCTAGTTCCTAATTGTCCATTTTCCTAATAAATTTGCTTATTTATCAAATTACATGCTATATCTAAGTTGCTAATGGCATAAGAACATCTAGAGTGTTACAATATTATAGAGGACAAGGGAAAGGGTGATATTTATTAAATTAAAGAGCATCACTAACTTAGGAGAAAAAGAGCTAAGGTGAGTTCATGATATGCTAGTATTAATAAAAGTACCCATGTTTGTGAAAATTGATGAAATCCCCATTAATGTTCAGTTGCATACCTATATTCAAATGAAATCTTTTGCTATGTGTAATTGATCATTGAAGTCCTCGTGCCTAATTCCCTATTATACACCCATATTGATGTTATTGAATTCAATTTATAGATGAGGCATGTTTCTTTCATGCACGTCATATTGTGAGGCCTCACCCATGCACCGTCCCAATCCATTAAAGGGAATAAAAAATGCTCATTTGGGAGAAACATCACGATTGGACCACTATAGGTTTAAAAATTATATTTTGTAAATTGTAATTTGCAAAAGGAGTTACCACTTTAATTTTATTTATTTTAGTTGGGAAAATTAAAAGAAAAATCCAGTTTGATTGACTCCAAAATTATACTATTTATCCTACAATAAAAGTATTAGTCTTTGAATGACCAAAGAGAGCTTGGGGACTAGGTTTTGGTTAAAACAATGCGACAAATCAGTTTGGCTTAAAAACAAATAGCTTTTGTAAAAAAGAATTTTTATGTATGCATGAATAGATATAATATGATGCATGAAATAAATATTATTCATGCAATGCATGGAAAATGTTAAATAATGACAATTACAAAATGCAAAAAAATAAAGGAAAACTACTTAAAACTATTACAAGTGAAAATATCAAAATCGGTGGATCTTTCCTCTAGCCCTTATGAGTTGTAGCAAAAGCACACATTCCCTAAATATAATCTAAACAACTAAAGTAAGAAAAAGTAATAAAACAATTGTAAGAGAACTAAAGTTTCGACTTTATTTTAAGAGAAGTAATTTTAACTCTGAACTATGTGCAGAAGGTGATTGAGAGAAGAAGTTGTTAATTTTAGCATAGTTTATGCATTAGAGATAGCATACCTATATATCCCTTTGAATGGGAATCAAACTCCACACAGTTCTTCCTTCTTGCGAAAGTCATTGCCTTTGTTTCTATGTTTTGATTGATTTTAAGGGCTTAGGGATTTGTTAATTAGGTCAGATTTTAATTAACAAAAATTAGATCTTTTTAGATTTAGATCTTAAAATTGGAATTGAAAAGGAAAAGGAAAAGGAAAGAACTTTTACCTTAGGCTTTTGGTGATGAGAAACATATGGCACAAGCCTGGCACCAGATCTAAGTTTCACCTTAGCTTGGGGATAGCATGAGCACTCCTTTTGGAAGAAAGACTCTTGAATAGCACAAACTCTTCTTAGAGGTACTTAGATCACACCCTTGTTTGAGTACCAGGAATTCCTTTTAAAGGAAAAACTTAAATCACACCTTTTCTTAATGACGAGGCTTAGAGATAGGGCTTGAGATGATTAGGAAGCTTATGAATAGGGTTTTATATGATGGAAGAGTTTTGGAACGGAGTTTTTTTGGGATATTAGGAGGTTTAGAAAGAGGTTTTTGATGATTAGGAGGCTTAGAAATAAGGTTTAGAAAGCTTTAAGGGAGTATAGAAGTATGTCATTGTGTTTGGAAGTTGTTAGGAGGTGCAAGATATTCATAGAGGGAGTATAGGGGCTTAAAAAAGTAAATTTTTGGTGTGGGATCAGGAAAAATGTGTTGCAGCAATTGATTAGGGGTTGCGGCTTTGCGACAACCACAGTGTAACAACCCACACTAACCCTAAGAGTTTCCATGACAAATTTCTTGAACTTAGAACTATTAAGACTGAGTGTGTGCTTTTATAAAAATTCATGTGGTAGGTGCTTGATGGGTATGAGACATGTTAGATTAACTCTAATATGCATAACATGAATTATTATGGTGAAATAAGTGAATTATATGAAGTGCATGAGTATAAAATAATTTATTGCACATAAAATGAATTTTCATGCAAAAAGCAATTTTTAAACATAAAATAATTTTTATGAGCATTTTTAAATAAATATGTTGGGAGGGGGGAATTTTGATGAAAATAATAGGAAAAATATTTTTATTTTGAATTACCTATAATCAGCCCACAAATTAAATAATAGGCTTAATTCCCCAAAAGCCAACTGCACCAAAACACGCATAACCTAACTCATTAAGGGTAAACATGAAAATTGCACCCAAACCCTAATATTTAATGAAAAATTCTGCTAGCCCTAGTATAGACCACCATTCTATTTTTTGTCATATTTCCAGTAGAAAATTCTCTCAAAAACATTCTCTTAATAGAAATTCACAAGGTGCCTTCAAACTTTACCAATTCTTGACCGTTTTCATAAGTTTTTCACTCCTTTCAATTTATTATTTGATTTCTATGAAACTAATCATCAAAAAATTATTTTAAATTGAGTATTTACTAATTTCTATTGATTAAATTTAGCCTAGCTAAATTTCTGAGAGAGAAATCAATTTTTCTACTGAAAACTCAAACCTCTCTATGCGAAACCTCCAAAGGTGAACCCTAAAACTCAAAGTTTGAAATTTCATGCATAACAAGGGAGGGGCTACCAATTTGTGTTCTATTATGTTCTAAATGGATTTTTTTTTTTTTTTTGTGTTTAGATGAAAAATATTGATTTAAATCCTATTTCTGTATATTACTATAACGATCGAAAAATACCAAAAAGTAAGAAAATTCATGATTTTCACCTTAAAATCTAAAGTTAGGAAATTTCATGCATATAAATGTCTATGGCTACTAATTCATTGGTATTGGTGTTCTAAAATGACTTTTATCATACTTAAATGAAAAATATTAGTTTAAATCATGCGTTTACATATTAATGTAATGATCGGAAAGTACAAGAAACAAGAAAGATTTATGGTTTTCATTTTAAAACTTAAAGTTGGAAAATTTTCATGCATATATATCTATATAGATGCTAATTCATATACATATATATATATGTTCTAAAATGATTTTGTTTTGATTATATGAAAAATCTTAGTTTAAACCATGTTTTTATATATTACTGTAATGAATGGAAAGTGCAAAAAGTAAGGACAAATCATATTTGTCCTTGATTGTACAATTTGGCCTACATTGGGAATTCAATCTCAATGTCTATAATTTTTATGTGATATATTTTAATGATTATTGACATGTATATGTAAATGATGAATGATTTGATTGCATATTGATTGAAGGAATAACTCTAGACAAGTCTAGAGACAATAGGGTATACCTAGAGTTTTTTAATCCTCTGTTGTGATTGATATGTGTATATGATTAAGTGATATGGAAATAGGTCCATGATGAGTTATTAATGAATTAATGGGAAATGAGAATAATTGTATGAATTAGTCATAAGATATAAGCATGATACTTGAAAGGTTACTTGTTAACTTGACACATATGGAAAGTGTTAAGGATACTAAGTGAATTAAATTGAATTGATACTTTAGAAAGGTCTTGGTATGAGTTATAATGGGTTTTCATATGAGCCTATAAAGGCTAAGTGTGCAAGACTTTAAAAGTCAACATGTTATGTGCAAGTGATGAGTACACTTCTATGTGCAACTCCAAGTGAATGTGAATGTTATATGTGTATAGGGGATGGGATAGCATGATGTTAATCAAATACTAAGTGTTAAATTGTAATGAATAATAGAGCTTGAGGACTATTAGAAGTCAAGGGCTATAAGTACTAGGAGCAAAGGAACCACAATGTGAGTAAACATTATATTCGTATTACAAGTACAAGTGATTTTGTTATGGAAACCTTTGAGATGTTTGAAACCCAAGTCCTTTTTTTTCTACTTTTAATTATAATTATATGATTTCTTTATTAAGCTTGTGTTGCCAAGGAACAATTAGTCTAAAGCCATTATTGTTATTCAATGATATGAAAAGATCCTTTGTAAATATTGCTTTACCTTACTTTCTTTATGGAATCACACTCTTATCTTATTTTTATTCAATAACTTAAATTGCTATTGCTAATATGCTACATGTTATTGGTTTTTTAAGTGTTATTGTTATAAGTAAATACCATTAGCTTTGGCTATGGTACCTTTAACCCTTTATGCAGAAATCCTTGTGCCGATGCGAGTAATCATCGAAACTTGTGTACATGGTCTTAATCTGATAGATAGGGGTAGTGTATCCACCTCAACTAGAAGGGGAGGTTATAGCCATGAAGCCTGATCAGTTTCATGACTCTTTATAAGTGATTGGGTTGGGAGTTGGAATTTGGTATGATGCCACCTCTCCCTAGAGTGATGAGCTAAAATAGTCGTCAATTCTTTATAAGTGATAAGTGTTATAAGTGTGATTTCTATGAACCATGCCAAATTGCAAACTGCAAACTTTGAATCATGAATGATAATTCATGAACTATATGTTATACGCTATGGACTTTCTTTTAATGGGATATATGTTATTGTTAAAGTTATATTGTTTACTCTTTAAGATCATCTATCTCACCCCTTGTGTGGTTCTAGGTGAGCAAGTTTGAGGAGGTAAGGTGTTGGCTAAAGCAATCTACTTTGCTTGGGGAATTTTGTTGTCCGAGTCTTTCATTTTCATGCTACAACATGATGAGTCTTTAGACGCTCTAGGAGTCTTTATTTTTTTTAGAGTTTATTTGAATTTTATTTATTTGATGAATTATTTAGAGTTATAAAAGTATTTCCTTATGATTATGTCAAAGTATATTTTAACTATTATTTCGTAACTTAAGGTTTTCTTATAAATGATTTAATTAAGTTAATGTATGAAGTTCAGTATGATCCTAGGTGTCACATCCCAACCTTATGAGATACGATGGTCCTAGAACATGGGGAGACATAAGGTCACCCACGCCCGTAGAACCCATTAACATATAACAATCATGCCTAGGATCTTACCGAACCTCTTTCATTAACTCATTTAAAACATTTAGATAAATACCATAATTTGCGAAAGACTTAAAGTAAATCGTTACATATAAATTCCATAAGGAAAATAATATAAATCTCTATAAGTATCAATTAACATTCCCAGAGCATCTAAAGACAAGACTTCATAACATAGTATTATTGATAACTCGGACAAGGAATTCCCCAAGCGAAGTAGGATGCTTGAGCCATCACCTTGCCTCCTTACATTCGCTAACCTGGAACCACACAAGGAAAAGGGGTGAGATAGATGATCTCAATGAGTAAACAAAAAGGCTCATACATTATCACATATTCCTTTGAAAGGAAACACATAGCTTATATACATAGTTCATGGTTTATAACTTATGAATTAGGTTGCAATTTAAGCAAGGTTTAATTTAGTAAGTTTGCAGAAATCACACTTATAATACTTATAGAGTGGAGACACTACTCAATCCACTCTAAACACATCGAGGAGAGGTGGCCTTTGCCAAATTCCAACTCCCATCACTTATAAAGCATGAAACTAATCAGGCTCCATAGCTAGAACCACCCCTTCTAGCTGAGGTGGATACACTACCCCTATCCATCGGGTTAAGACCATGTGCACAGGTTCTGATGATTACCCGCATCGGCACGAGGATTCTGCATAAAGGGTAAAGGTACCATAGCTAGAGCTATTGGTAAGCACAATTAACAATATCACATATGGCAACAATAACATGTATTTCAATAACAATAGTAGTTTGGCTTTCAACAATAATACAATGAAAGTGTAGTTCCAAAAAGAATACAAGTTAGGGTGTCATTCACAAAAAAAGTTATCATTGGATAAGCAAAATAGTTTTGGACCAAATGTCCTTTGGCAACCCAAGTTTAACAAGAAATCATAAAATTTAAAATAGAAAGAACTTGGGTTTCAAAGATCACAAAGGTTCACATATCATTATCACATTCTTGTAACACAACAAAATGTTGTTTACATTTGTAACAATAACATTGCATTTACTCACGCTTATAGCATGAACATAGTGTTTACTCACACTTGTGAACATAGTGTTTACTCACACTAAAAGCAAGAATATAGAGTTTACTCACCTTGGGGTTCCTTTGCTCTCAGTACTCGTAGTCCCTTTTGCACTTCTAAGACTCCTCAAACTCTAACATAATATTTGATTTAATACTTAGTACTTTTTTACTCATGATGCTCCTATCCCATAACTACCCCATTCACATATAGCATACACATATACTTAGAGTTCACACATAGGTGTACTCATCACTTGCACATATCACGTTGACTTAAAAGTCTTGCATATCTAGGCCTTATAGGCTCACATGAAAACACATTGCAATCATATCAATACCTTTTTAAGGTCATCACATTATCATTACCCCAATATCAATTCACTTGTCAATTATCTTAGTTCACTTTACACTTCCATACATGTCAACTTAATAATTAATCCTTCAACGTCATGCTTAACTCTTATGATCCCTTTCACTTCATTAACTCATAACCATATATTCATCATCAAGTCATCATGACATCTAGTTCCAAATTCCTCAATCACATTTGCATTCTAACCATAATATGATATTAAGATACCTTAAGTATACCTTAAGTATACCAAAACACATTTAAGCTTATCTAGGATCATACCTTCAACTAACATGCAATTTCATCATTTATTATACATACATACATGTCAACAATCACCAATACGTATCACATAAAATTTATAAATATTTGGACACATTTGTTCATGTAGGCCGAATGCATCATTAAGGTGAAAACCAAATTCTTCTTCTTTTCATGCTTTCCGTCTATTTCAGAAATATGTAAAAACATGGTTTGAACCAAGATTTTTCAAGTAAACATAACAAAAATCATTTTAGAACTTAAATCCATAAGAATCGGCCACTATTGGTGCCATTAATATATAAAAATTCAATCTTTTGCATTATAGTGCACAAAACATGAGTTTTCTTATTTTTGGTATTTTCCGGTCATTTTAGAAATATGCAATTTAAACCATTATTTTTCATTCAATCATTGAAAATATCAGTTTAGAACACATTATCTCACAAATCGGTAGCCATAGGTAAGGTTTATACAAAAAAATTCCAAGTTCAGAGGCTTAGGTGAAAAATCATGAGTTTCCGCGCTTTCCGCGCATTTCGTTTATTTCAGCGATAAACAGACACATGATTCAAATCATTATTTTTCATCTAAACAAAACAAATATCATATTAGAACATCAATTCACACAAATCAGCAGCCATGTATTCATGAAAGAATAGAATTTTCCAATTTCCAAGTCCTAACACGAAAATCTTGAATTCCTTTGTTTTTTGAAACTTTTCGGTCATCACAGAAATATACAAAAATATTATTTCATGCAATATTTTTCATCAAAACAAATCAAAAATCAGTTTAGAATGCAAATAAACACAAATCGCCCCCCCTTATGATGTCTATGCAATAAAATTGTGATTTTAAGTTATAGAATTCACCTTTGGAGAAATCTAGTGGGAAGAATTGTGTTTTCGGTAGAAAATAAATTTTCTCTCCCAAAAATTTACTCAAACAGAATTGAATATGTAGAAATCAGTAATCAAACAATTCAAAATAATTTTCCCTTAATTTATTTCATAGAAAACAGTTTAGAAATCGAAAGAGATTAAAAACTTACGATTACGGTCACGAAATCGCGAAACGGTAAAGTATTTTCGATATTTCGGTAGAGAGAATTATTTTGAGAGGTTTTTCTGCCAGAATACAGAAAGAATGAGGGAGTGGTTGCTGGAAAACCCTTGCTGGCCGAAAATTTGAATATATATTAGGGTTGGAGTGGAATTTCCACTATTACCCTTAATGAAATAAGTTAGGAGCATTTTTGTGTAGTGGGCTTTTGGGTATTGGGCCTTTTTCTTTAAAAATTTTGGCTGAAAATAATATTTTTCTTTTTTTAATTCTGGAATATTTCCCTCAAAATATTTATTTAAAAATATTTTAAAAATACCCATAAAATTATTTTATGCTTAAAAATTGTTTTATGCATGAAAATTCATTTTATTTAAAATAAATTCTTTTATGCAAATGCACTTCATGTAAATTATTTATTTCATAATAGCAACACATATTATGCATATTAAAATTAATTTAATATGCCACATACTCATCAATCACTTAGATCACAAACATTCACACAAGCACACACTTAACCTTATAGATTCTAATTCAAGCAATTTATCATGAAAATTCCTAGGGTGGGTGTGGGTTGTTACACTAGGCAATATTTGTATATGTATGAGTGGATTCTATGGTCATGGGTGACCTTATGTCTCCCCATGTTCTAGGACCATCATATCTCTAAAGATCGGATGTGACACACAACTAGCTTGTGGGTTGCCACACCTCATTTTTTAGCCCGTTCTCATCAATTTCTTATACGATTTAGTCTTAGTTTTATAATCATGTGCTAGTCATTTAAAGGTGTAAGTTTGAGGAAATTTATTTTTCAACGGGGCACTGCCCCTTGACCCCTGCCCACTAACTATCTAACAGGACCGCTGTACTAGCTCTGCATAGTGCACTAATCTTAATAGGTGTCAAGTTACAGTCAGATTCTAAGAGTGCAAATTTAAGGATTCACACATATTTCTATCCCATATTGAATTTTGATTGCTCTTATCAACTTATTGAAAAGCAAAAATCTCCAACTGATGTGGGTTAATACATTAGGCCTATGCATGTAGTAGTAAACCCTTGAATAGAGTGAGCATATCCAGACCTTAGCTATAAAGGGATAGAGGTCCTAGCCACAAGGCCTAATAAGTCTTACACTATGATAAATGCTAGGAGTAGGTGTGGCATAAGCCATCACTCCCTTAAATTTAAGGAAAGCATTATGCTTTTGACATATTTGTTTCTGCTAAATTCTCCATATATGATATATTGGATATGCCAAAACCATTCCTATTATCTCATTTGTACCTTATGCATATTATATTAGTATATCATGTTCTCATTGAGTTATCTTACCCCTTTAGAGTTTTATACTTTTAGGAGCTAGAAGGGCAAGCAAAGTAATCATGAAAAGTACCTTGCTATTGCTTAAGATATTGCATTACTAATGAAGATGATTTTATGTTATGTTTTATGGACTCCATGACAAATTTAAACCACTGGGAGTCATATGATGGTTGTTTGTAATTTGGAGTTTTACTTCTTTGGCATTACTTATGATCTGTAATAGTTAAAAGTTATAACTATTACTATAAATACTTTGATGTATGACTTATTATAAGCCTATGATATGACATAGGACATATGATAAATTTAATGAATCTTAAAGTAATTAACTATGCATGAGTAATTGGTTGATGAATATAAGATAATACTAATGGTTGGGCAATGATCTTGGGATTACAATGTAATTATTAAAGTAGTGCATTAGGAGTTCTACGAGTTTGGATGACTTTACATCTCCCTATGACCATCATATCTCAAAGATGGGATGTGAAAAGTATAATATAATTATAGAAAAAATGTAAAAATGGACATATAGTATCATTTAAGTTATAGATAGTGTATATATCAACACAATATAATTTAATTTGTAGACACAGTGTGTCAGTAACACAAATAGTGGAGAATTAATACAGAATGCAGTGTAAAAATTAATAGATGACAATAAAATTATTAGAATACAGTGTAAAAATTATGCAACTACATAGAAAAATTACACAGGGGTATAGGTTATTATAGTAAGTTTAAAGCTACCAATCACCACGTAGAACCGTTGGTTGCCCGGGGTCAAATTACTCACATCATATTATATTACTTAATTTATGTGGGCCTAACTCATCATCATGTTAAATTGTAATGCATATTTAAATTTAGATGAAATTCCTCATTTATTCAAAAACCACTTCATAAAAAATATCACTTAATTACAGTCTTTTACATACTAATATAGTTCCCTATAAAATAAAACTATAAAATAAATTCTAAGCTCTCTAGTTTATCTTTAGTTGTATCTTTAATTAACAACTAAATGTCAATTCATTAAAGTAGAAGGAGGTATGAGACAACTTGGATGGCTGGGCCAGCCACTAGAGGAACGTTAGGCATGGCTAGGACCATTCTTTATGGCCTGCGGTCTTAGCCTACGTGGGGAGATTTCTCTCTTCTAGAGTTCTAAAGTAGTAAGCTTAGTGCAGCCCATGTTTAATGCCAATTATAGTCTTTTACATTCTAATGCAGTTCCTGTAACAACCTATACCTGGGTTAGGAGTTTCATGACAAATTGCTTGATTTTAGGTCTATTGTGACAAAGTGTGTGCTTTTATGAAATTTCATATGCTATGTGATTTATATGCAAGTGGCATGCTAGACTAGTTTTAATATGTATAATATGAATTTTGAATATTAAATAGGTGATTTATGTGAAGTGCCAATGCGTAAAATTATTTATTGCATACAAAGTGAATTTTCATGCACAAAATAATTTTTAAGCATAAAATAATATTTATAAGCATTTTTTAAAATATTTTAAATTGAATATTTTTGGGGGAATTTTAATGAAAATAAGAAGCAAAATATTTTATTTTCTATTATTTATAATTAGTCCATAAATTAGATTAAAGGTCCAACTCACTAAAAGCTCAACACACCAAAACACTCCTAACTGAGCTTATTAATGGCAAACTTAAAATTTTACACCAAAAACCCTAAACCTAAGCTAAATTTCAGCCTCCCTTGATGTAGCAACCTCAATTCTATTTTCCCATGTGATTTTTACTGAATTTTCTCTCAAAAATTCTCTCTCAACTGAAATTCAGAAAGTGCCTCTAAACCTTACGATTTTATGAGCTTCTTCATAAGTTTTCCTCTTATTTCAAGCTACT
Organism: Reutealis trisperma; assembly: GCA_947687605.1. Classification (NCBI taxonomy): domain Eukaryota; kingdom Viridiplantae; phylum Streptophyta; class Magnoliopsida; order Malpighiales; family Euphorbiaceae; genus Reutealis; species Reutealis trisperma. The sequence continues at coordinate 66,623 of CANTUT010000948.1, forward strand.
ATTTGATTTTTATGATACTAATCTTAAGTAATCCATATGGGGCTATATATTTACTATTTTTCTTCTTATTAAATTCAGCCTAGGTTGTGTTTTTAAAGGAGAAACTGATTTCCAACCGTAAACATAAGGGTGAACTCTTTTTTGCAAATCCATTAAAGGTGAACTCTAAAACCTAAAAGTTGGAAATTTCATGCATATGAACATAAGGGGGGCCATTTCTATATTTGAAGTTATAAAATGATTCTTATTATGATTACATGAAAAATATTAGTTTAAATCATGCATTTACATATTACTATAATGATTGGAAAGTGTGAGAAATCTATGTTTTTCTGTGGCAACATAGGTTCAGCCTACCTTGGGATTTTGATCCCAAGGTCTATAATTTTTATAAGGTACATTTTAATGATTGTTGACATGTGTATATGATTGATATATGATTTAATTACATGTTGTTTGAAGGAGTAGCTCAAGGAGACACCTTGAGTGTTTCGGCCTATCTGAGGTTTCCAAAATCCTAATTGTCATGTTTGATTAATATGTGTACTTGATTAAGTGACATGTGAATTTGATTTTATGATGTGTTAATAGTGAATTATTGGTCTTAAATTGACTATGGGATTGATTGTATGAATCGGTCAAAGGAGATAAGTATGACTCTTTCAAGGCTTACTTGTTAAGTTAATGTATATGGAAAGTATTGAGTGTGCTGAGTTGGAAGTCAAATTAAATTGACATTAAGATTATGATTTATTGTATTTGGCTTTAGAAAAGTCTTGGTATGAGTTATTATATGATTTTATATGAGTCTAAGAAGGCAAAGTGTGCAAGACTTAAAAGTCAACATATTATGTACAAGTGATGTGTGCACTTCTAAGCACAACTCCAAGTATATGTGAATGATATATGTGCATGGGGTAGTTATAGGATAGGATAACATGATGTTAAGCAAATGCTAAGTATTGACTTATAATGTTATATTAAAGCTTAAGGATTAATAGAAGTAAAAGGGCTATAGTATTAGGAGCTAAGGAACCACAAGGTAAGTAAACATTATGTTCATGTTGCAAGTATAAGTTATCGTGATATGTGAACCTTTGATATTCTTGAAACCCAAGTTCCTTTTGATTTTCAATTATGGCTATATGATTTCTTTGTTAAGCTTGGGTTGCTAAAGGACAATTAGTCCAAAACCATTATTGATTATTCAATGATAAAGAAAGAACCCTTGTTATTGTTGCCTTACCGTACATTCTTTCTAGAACCACACTGTTGTTTATCCTTTGTTCAATAAGCTAAACATCTATTGCTAATATGTTACATGTGATTGCATTTTTCAATGTTATTATTACAAGTGATTGCCATTAGCTATAGCTGTGGTACTAATGAACCCTTTTATGAAGAAATCCTTGTACCGATGTGGGAAATCATTGGAACTTGTGCACATACATAGGAGTAGTGTATCCACCTGAGCTAGAAGGGGCAATTCTAGCCATGGGGCCTAATCAGATTTATGATTATTAAGTAATAGGAGTTGGAATTTATTTTGATGCCACCTCTCCTTAATATGTTTGAAGGAATATGACAATAGCCTTCACTCTCTATGTGATAAGTGATAAGTGTGATTTCTGCGAACCTTGCTAAATTACAAACTAAGAACCATGAAGTATGAATCATGAATTGTGAATCATGAATCATGAATCATGAACTTTGAGTTATGAGCTATAAGCCCTTTTCTAAGGCATATGTGTTATTGTATAAGCTGTTTACTCATTGAGATCATCTATCTCACCCTTTTTCTTATATGGTTTCTAAGTGAGCATTGTGAGGAGGCAATGTGATAGCTCAAGCAATCTACTCCACTTGGGGGATTTCCTTATCCAAATTTATTATTGTACTATAATATAAAGAGTCACTTTTAGATGCTCTGGGAGTTCTAGTTTGGGTAGTTTCTTTTTGCGACATTATTCCTTTGATGATTTATTTGGAGTCTTAAATATTATTTTCTTATGGATTGAGTTTAAAGTATTTTTTTAAACTATTCTTCCCCAAATTAAGGTTACCTTTTATTAATGGTCAAATTAAGTTAATGTATGAGATTTTAGTACAATTCTAGGCAGTGTTTATATATACATGAGTGGGTTCTACGTGAGTGGGTGACCTTATATCTCCCCATGTTCTAGGATCGTCATATCTCTAAAATTGGGACATGACAAAGTTAGTATCAAAGATATAGTTTTAAGTCTAGTTTAGACTTTTATGGTTATTCAGTTGATTAAGTATAATCCTGAAGCATAGGAATCTTCCTTTCATGTCAATTACAGTCTATTGCTAGTATAGTTCTATGAAATCCTAATAAGCTATAGTACTCCTTGTTAGTGTTTTATATGCCTTATGATTCTCATATCAGATGACCAATAAGAGTACCCCTACTAGAGCACCTCGACCTAGAGCAACTCATGTGGTGTACAAGAGGACCTAGTGAGAGATGTTCAAGAAGGTCGTGCCTATAATCCACCTCAAGAAAGAGAATACTCTTGGTGAGGAGGACCTCATGAAGTGTCTAGATTATGAGTGGATTCAACATAAATTTTAAAGCTTGGACAGAGACTACTCGAACCTGAGGGAGGACAATTGACATCTTAAGTCCCTAGTACATGCTTTAAGGGAGGACATGGAGTAGATTAAGACTAGAAGTGTTGAATAGATGAGAGACTAAGCACCTAGAGATTCCTGTTACTCACCATCTAGATCCTTATCTTCAACGAGTAGAATGCTAGATAGAGAGTTTCTTTGTCATCAATGTGGTGGCATTAGTCACATTGCTCTTAATTGCCCTTTTATTAATTATTTGCCTATTCGACCCTGGAAGCTACCTGATGTTCGCCTTGATGAGGGACAAAACTGAGACTCATGCTATGTCACATCCTAACTTTAGAGATATGACGGTCCTAGAATATGGGGAGACATAAGGTCACCTATGCTTGTAGAACCCACTTATACATATACAAATCATGCCTAGGATCGTACCGAACCTCATACAATAACTCAATTAAAACATTTATGTGAAAACCTTTGGTTATGGAAGACAATAATTAGATACTTCACATATAATCCATAAGAAAATGGTATTTATAATCTAGTAGAAATCTTAACAAAACATTTTAAATAAACATCAAAATAATTATTCCCGGAGCATCTAATGATATCCCTTCATATCATAGTACTATTAAAGACTTCGGACAAGGAATTCCCTAAGCAAAGTAAAATGCTTGAGCTATCACCTTGCCTCCTCATACTGCTCACCTGGAACCACATAAGGAAAAAGGAAAAGGAGTGAGATAGATGATCTTAATGAGTAAACAAATAAACACATACATTAACACATATTCCTTTGAAAAGGAAACTTATAGCTTGTACATATAGTTCATGATTTACAATTCATGAATCAGGTTGTAATTTAGCAAGGGTTCAATTCAACAAGTTTGCAGAAATCACACTTATAACATATAGAGAGTGGAGGCTATTGCTCTACCACTCGAACACATAGAGGAGAAGTGGCCTTAAACCAAATTCCAACTCCTATCATTTATAAGGCATGAATCACCCCTTTCTAGCTGAGGTGGGTATATTACCCCTATCCATCAAGTTAAGACTATGTGCATAAGTTTCGATGATTACCCGCATCACCACGAGAACTTTGGCATAAAGGGTTAGAGGCACCATAGCTAGAGCTAATGGTATTCACATATATCAATAGCACTTAAGGCAACAATAACATGTATCACAATAGTAATTTTAGTTTATTTATTTTAAGAGAAGATACAAGAATAGTGTAGTTCCATAAAGAAAATAAGTTAGGGTGATAATCATAGAAAAATATTTATCATTAGATAATCACAAATGGCTTTAGACCAAATGTCCTTTGGCAACCCAAGCTTAACAAAGAAATCATATAGTCAAATTTAAAATGGAAGTGAACTTGGGTTTCAAGAATCTCAAAGGTTCCCATAACATAATCATGATAGCTTGAACTTGTAACAATAGCATAATGTTTACTCACACTTATGGCATGAACACTATGTTTACTCACCTTATGGTTCCTTCACTCCTAATTCATGTAGCCCTTAGACCTCTAAAACTCCTCAAGCTCTATCATAATATTAAATTCAATACTTAGTATTTATTCAATCATGATGCTATCCTATCCCATAACTACCACATGCACATATAACATTCACATACACTTAGAGTTGCACATATAAGTGCACCTCATCACTTGCACATAACATGTTGACTTTAAAAGTCTTGCACGCTTAGCCTTAATAGGCCTATATGAAATCACATTATAACTCATGTTTATATCTTTCTAAGGTCAACACAATATCATTATCTTAATATCAATTCACTTTAACAATCATCTTAATACCTATAACACTTCCATATATGTCAACTTATCGATAGCCTTTCAAGTATCATACTTATCTCTTATGACCAATTCCTTCAATCAATCACTTCATTAATTCAAGATCATTCATTTTTAATTCACCATAAAATATATTTCCATATTATCCAATCACATTCACATTCTAATCACAACATAAGGTTAAGATACCTTAAGTATACCAAAGTGCCTTTAAGCTTGTCTAGTGTCATACCTTCAACTAACATGCAATTTTATCTTTATCACACATAAATATATGTCAATAATCATCAAAATACATCACATAAAAATTATAGATATTGGGATAAAAATCCCATAGTAGGTTGAATACATCATCAAAGGAAAAACTGAATTTTTCTTACTTTTCTTACTTTTCGTCTATTACAATAACATGTAGAAAACATGGTTTGAACCAAGATTTTTCATGTAAACATCAAAAAAATCATTTAGAATATTAATTTGCATGAATTGGCAGCAATAGGTGTGTTATGTACATGAAAATTCCAATTTTAGGTTTTAAGATGCAAAACCATGAGTTTTCATGTTTTTGGTATTTTTTGGTCATTACAGTAATATGTAAATAGGTGATTTAAATAATTAATTTTCATTCAATCATAGCAAATATCCATTTAGAACATCTTCATGTATGCTTTGGAAGCCATAGATAATGAAAAAATTCCAAGTTTTAAGGCTTATGGTGAAAATCATGATTTTCCGCTCTTTCTGCGCTTTTCGTTCATTACAACAATATGCAAACACATGATTTAAATCATTATTTTTTATTAAAACAAAACAATTATCATATTAGAATCCACTCACATACAAATTGGCAGCCACATGTTTAGATAATAATAAAATTTTCCAACTTCTACGTTCTAGCACAAAAACCTTGAATTCCTTTGTTTTTTAAAACTTTTTGGTCATCACAAAAATATGCAAAAATATAATTTAATCCAATATTTTTCATCAAAACACATCAAAAATTAGTTTAGAAATCATTCATGTAGGAATTGTCCCCTCCCCACTAGGAAGAGATACAGTAGAAGTATCCTTAGCTTTTTGAGAGCATATGAGAAAGTGCCAAAATTTAAGGATGAATTTCTTTTAAGGGGAGAGAATGTAACAACCCACACCCTCCTAGGAGTTTCGTGACAAATTGCTTGATTTCTATTTTGACAAAGTTTAGGCTTTCATGAAATTTCATGTGCTACATGATTTATCAGCAAGTGGCATGCTAGACTAGTTCTAATATGCATAATATGAAATTTTAATATTAAATAAGTGATTTATGTGAAGTACATATGCATATATTAATTTGAATGCATATAAAGCAAAATTTCATGCACAAAGCGATTTTTAAGCTAAAACAATTTTTATGAGCATTTCTTTTTGAATATTTTAAATCAAATATTTTAGGGGGAATCCTAATGAACATTAGAAGCAAAATATTTTATTTTTAATTATTTATAATCATCCCATAAATTAGATTAAAGGCCTAACTTACCAAAAGGCCAACGCACCAAAATACTCCTAACCTAGCTCATTAATGGTAAACTTGTAATTTTCTACAAAAAAACCTAAAATTAACCTAATGTTTAGCCCCCCTTGTGTTTAGGCAGTCTCCATTCTATTATTCATCATATTTTTATAGAATTTTCTCTCAAAAATTCTCTCTCAACTGAAATTCACAAGGTGCCTCCAAATCTTGCGATTTTGTGATCTTCTTTGTAAGTTTTCCTCTTCTTCCAAGCTACTTTTTGATTTCTGTGACACTAATCATAAATAATCCATATGAGGCTATATATTTATTAATTTTCTTTATGTTAAATTCAGCCTAGGTTGTGTTTTTTAAGGAGAAACTGATTTCCAACTGTAAACGTATCTCTTTCTTCGCAAATCATTCAAAGGTGAACCCTAAAACTTAAAAGTTGTAATTTTCAAGCATATGAACATAGATGGAGCAATTTGTGTGTTTTTGATTCCTAAACTAATTTTTGTTATGTTTACAGAAAAAATATTAGTTTAAATAATGTGTTTACATATTACTATAATGATCGAAAAAAGGCAAAAGTAAGAAAATCCATGGTTTTCCAATATGAAGGTGGTTTGGCCTATGGTGGGATTTTTTTTATCTCAATGCCTATAATTTTTGTCAAATTAAATTTTGTGATTGTTAATATGTGTATATAAATTATATATGATTTAATTACATGATGGTTAAAGAAGTAACTCTAGGAAACTCTAATACTGATTTGACTATGACTAGGGTTTCCAAACCCTAACTAGCATGTTTGGCTAATATGTGTACATTGTTAAGAGGCATGTTTAGGTTTTTTTATGTGTTAATTATGAACTAATGATTTTAAATTGACTATGAGATTGAGTGTATGATTTTGTCAAAAGAAATAAGTATGACTCTTTTAAAGTTTATTTGTTAAGTTGATATATAAGGAAAGTGTTAAGTATGTTAAGTTGAAAGTTAAATTAAGTTGACATTAAGATTATGATTCAATGTGGTTAGCTTTAGGAAAGTCTTGATATGAACTATTTTGTGAAATCATGTGAGCCTAAGAAGGCAAATTATGAAGGACTTGAAAGTCAACATGTTATGTGCAAGTGATGAGTGCACTTCTATGTGCAACTCCAAATATATGTGAATGATATATATGCATGGGGTTGTTATGGATTAGGATAGTATGATGTTAAGCCAACGCTAATAATTGAATTATATTTTTATGTTAGAGCTTGAGGATTGTTAGAAGTGTAAGAGCTACAGGCATTAGGAGATAAGGAACCATAAGGTTAGTAAATATTATGTTCATGTTACAAGTGCAAGTTATCATGATATGTGAACCTTTGAGATTCTTGAAACCCAAGTTTCTTTCTATTTTCAATTATAACCATATGATTTTTTTATTAAGCTTGGGTCGCCAAAGGACAATTGGCCTAAAACCATTATTGATTAGTCAATGATAAGAAAGAAACTTTGTCATTATTGCCTTACCTTACTTTCTTTCTGGAACCACACTGTTGTTTATCTTTTGTTCAATAAGCTAAACTTTTACTGCTATTATGTTGCATGTGATTGCATTCTTCAATGCTATTATTACAAATGATTGCCATTAGCTCTAGCTATGGTACCTGTGAACCCTTTTATGCAGAAATCCTCATGCCGATGTGGGAAATCATCAGAACCTGTGCTATGGTCTTAACCCGATGGATAAGGGTAGAGGATCCACCTTAGCTAGAAGGGGCAGTTCTAGCCATGGAGCCTAATTAGTTTCATACTTCTTTATGAGATAGGAGTTGGAATTTGGTATGATGTCACCTCTCTTTTATGAGTTTGAGTGAATACTGCAACAGCCTTCATTCTATATGTTATGGGTTATAAGTTTGATTTTTGCGAATCTTGCTAAATTGCAAACTATGAACCATGAACTATGAATTATGAGTTATCAATAATGAACTATGAGCAATGATGTCACATCCCAACTTTCAGAGACATGACAGTCCTAGGACATTGGGAGATATAAGGTCACCCATACTCGTAGAACCCACTTACACATATATAAGTCATGCCTAGGATCATACCAAATCTTATACAATAACTCATTTAAAACATTATATGAAAACCTTTAGATGTGGAAGACAGTAATTAGACACTTCACATATAATCCATAAGGAAATAATATTTATAATCCACTCAAAACCTTAATAAATAACATCTCAAAATAAACTTTAAAAATAAATATTCTTAGAGCATCTAATGACAACCTTACATAGCATAGTATTATTATTATGGTAGCATCTATACCATAAATTCCTTAATGTATTTTACTTACTTCCCACTATATACTTATGTATATATAGTGTGACTGATTTGTTTCATTCTTTTACTAATCATTACTATCAGTCATTTCTCTTCCTATGGCATCAATCACAATTATCATAACTCCATAAAATTCATATATCAAACCATTGTAACATGTAAGTATTTCATGCCTTATGACATTATACCTATCAATCATTAATCTAAATTGGATCAAAACTTAATCAATTTCTCTTTCTGATTCACTTAACCCCACTATCACTATCATATTTACTATGCATTTATCACAAGCATTTTATTATGTCACATCACTAAACACACGTCATATGTACCTCACATATCCATATCATATAGTTTAGCACATATCACATATCACAATCAAATAACATATATCTTATAATATGAAAATAATCTCCTATCATAATAAGCTAATCATATCATAACAAATAAGAAATCACTTCCTACTAAGTAACTAGGCAGTCAAAGGAAAATGTCATTTATATCAGATAAAGCACTATGTCATTACGTCAATCATCACTAGCTACTCATTCTAGCTCTCGTGTGTCCACTATTAGGGCAATCAAGAGTGACATAGCCACTGCTGCCACATCAATAACAAAAGAGATCTCCATCCTGACAGTGATTAGTCAAAGACAAAGACCTCACTGGTGATTAATCTCCCCTTGCTCAATATTCCCTGCCTTAAGCTGCTCCACATCCTCCCTCAAGGCATGAACCAAAAGCCTAAGACATTGATTCTCCTATTTCAAACATGAATAATCATCTTCTAATTTATGGATCTTATTATAAATCTAATTAAGATCTAGGCACTCCTTAGGGTCCTCCTCTTCGTTAAGGGTCTCCTCCCTCAATGGGCGAATCACAGCTATGAGACTCTCAAATATCTCTGGCAAAGTCCTCTTGCAAGTCACACAGGGTGCTTTAGGTTGCAGTCCTCAAGCAAGGGTAATCTTCTTAGTCATCTGTCAAAAGAATCGTAAGGTAAGCAAATAATAACAAGGATTACTAAAACCTACTAGGATTTTGTGGAACTATGCTAGTGATAGATTGCAAATGACATGATAGGAATTCCTATGCTCCAAGTTTATACTTATTCAACATGATACATATACAAGTCTAAACTAGACTTTTAAAACTATAGCTCTGATACCAACTTTGACACTGGTCAAGTGGCAACAAAGGATAACCTATAGCTTTGATACCAACTTTGTCACATCCTAAATTTTAGAGGCATGACGGTCCTAAAACACGGGAAAACATAAGGTTGCCTATGCCCGTAGAACCCACTTACACATATATAAGTCATGCCTAGGATCTTAACAAACCTTATACAATAACTCATTTAAAACATTATATGAAAACCTTTAAATGCGGAAGATAGTAATTAGACACTTCACATATAAACCATAAGGAAATAATATTCATAATCCACTCAAAACCTTAATAAATAACATCAAAAATAAATATTCCTAGAGCATCTAATGACAACCCTGTATAGCATAGTATTATTATTATTGACTTTCATAAGGAATCCCCAAGAGAAGTAGAATGCTTGAGCCATCGCCTTGCCTCCTCACATTTGCTCACCTGGAACCACATAAGGAAAAAGGGGTGAAATAGATGATCTCAATAAGTAAACAATAAAGCACATATGTTAACATATATTCCTTTGAAAAGGAAACTCATAACTTATACACATAGTTCATGATTTACAATTCATGAATCAGGTTGCATTTTAGCAAGGTTTTCAATTTAACAAATTTGCAGAAAATCACACTTATAACACATAGAGAGTGAAGGCTGTTGCTCTATCACTCGAACAAATAGAAGAGAGGTGGCATTAAACTAAATTCCAACTCCTACCACATAGAAGGCATGAAGCTGATTAGGCCCCATGGCTAGAACCGCCCCTTTCTAGTTGAGGTACATACACTACCCCTATCCATCATGTTAAGACCATGTGCACAGGTTCCGATGATTACCCGCATCGACACGAGGACTTCTACATAAAGGGTTAAAAGTACCATAGCTAGAGCTAATGGTAATCATATATGACAATAACATTTAAGGCAATAAAACATGTATCATAATAGCAATAACAGTTTAACTTTTTAAACAAAAGATACAAGAATAGTGTAGTTCCAGAAAGAATATAAGTTAAGGCCAATAATCACAAAGGTATTATCATTGGAAAATAAAAAATGGTTTTTGGACCAATTGTCCTTTGGCAACCCAAGCTTAACAACAAAATCATATAATCATAATTTAGGATAGAAAGGACTTGGGTTTCAAAGATCTCAAAGGCTCACAGAACATGATATCACATATTTATAACATAACATAATGTTTACTTACTCTTGTATCATGAATATAGTGTTTACTCACCTTGTGGTTCCTTCGCTCCTAGTACATGTATCCCTTTTGAACCTATAAAGCTTCTTAAGCTCTATCATAATTTTTAATTCAATACTTAGTATTAAATTAATCATGATGCTATCTTATCCTATAACTTCCCCATGCACATATAATATTCATATACACTTAGAGTTGCACATAGAAGTGCACTCATTATTTGCACATAGCATGTTGACTGTTAAAAGTCTCATACACTTAGCCTTTATAGGCCCATATTAAGACACATTACAATCATGTCAATACCTTTCTAAGATCATCACAATATCATTACCTCAATACCAATTCACTTTAACAATCATCTTAGTACACTTAACACTTTCACATATGTCAACTTAACAAATAACCTTTCAAGCATCATGCTTATCTCTTATGACCAATCTCTTCATAAATTTAGGATCATTAATTTACTATTAACTCATCATACAACTTACTTCCATGTTATCCAATCACATTCACATATTAATCACAACATAGAGTTAAGATACCTTAAGTATACCAAATTGCCTTTTAGGCTTGTCGAAGGTCATTCCTTCAACCAACATGCAATTTAATTATTTATCATTCATTCATATATTTTACAAATGATCTATGAAATCTTTTAAAGGGATATGTGTTATTGTTTATGCTATATTGTTTATTCATTAGAAATCTATCCCACCCCTTTTCTTGTGTGGTTTTCAGGTGAGCATTATGAGGAGGCAAGGTGATAGCTTAAGTAATCTACTCCGCTTAGGGGATTTCCTTGTCTGAGTCTATTTACATATTATGATATGCAAGAGTTACTCTTAGATGCTCTAGGAGTTCCTTGTTTAGGAGTTTATTTTGAGACAATATTTATTTGATGATCTATTAGAGTCATAATTAATCTTTTCTTATGGATTGTATTCATAGTTTATTAAACTATTCTTTCGCTAGTTAAATGTTTCCTTTATTACTGGTTATTCAAGTTAATGCATAAGGTTTTGATATGATCCTAAGCAGTGTTTATATGTGTATGAGTGGGTTCTACGGGCGTGGGTGACCTTACATCTCCCCATGTTCTAGGACCGTCATATCTCTGAAATTGGGATGTGACAAAGGACCACTATTTTTACTATTCCAACCAGACAAGACAGTTATCTTTACCATTCCTACCAGACAAGATGGTCATCTTTTTTATCCTACCTGATAGGATCACCACTTTTCATTCCTACTAGAAAAGACTATTACTTTTACTATTCTTACCAAACAGGATAGTTTTCTTTACCATTACTAATAGGCAGGACAATCATCTTTTTTATCCTATCATACAAGATCATCATGTTTCATTCCTACCTGAAAGGACCATTACTTTTACTATTCCTACATGACATGGCTATCATCTTTACATTCCTACCCAATAGGATGGTCATCCTTTTGATCTTACTAGATGGGATCACCACTTTTTCCATTCCTAACAGATAGGAAGGTGAACTTTTTGATCCTATAAGATAGGATCCCCATTTTTTCAATTCCTACTACATATTATCACTACTTTGTTGATTCCTACCAGACAGGGTTGCCTTCTTTCTTACTAAACATAGTAATCATTCTCAGTAGACAGGATCAATACTTTGCTATTCCTACCAGGTAGGAGTACTACTTTTAAATCCTACTAGACAAGATCATCATTATCATTCCTACTAGACAGGACCAATACTTTGCTATTCCTACCATATAGGAACACTGCTTTTAGGTCATACTAAATAGGATTATCATCATCATCACTACCTACCAGACAAGATTGTCTTGTTTCCTATCAGACAGGAATAATGCTTCTAGTTCCTACTAGACATGAACTACCTTTTCTTTCTAACTCTCCCAAATATACTGGGGGCATCTTTCTTGTCCTATGGTTCACACTCATCATGATTGCCTATCAGGTAAAGCAATCATATTGAGAGTGGCAGCTATGGACCCATAATTTTGCACCTTCTAGTATGCATTTGAACCTTAGAAGTACTAAGACTCGGTGAACAAATCTCTGAAAGTCAAAGTAATAACATGATTTTTCATTTATTTTATAAAATCTTATTTTGTATGAAAATGTATTATTTTATTATTTTCTTTACTAAAGTGTAATTGAAAATTTCTTTTTTATTTAATTTGATATATTATTATGATTTGAATATTAATTATTAAGAATTTTTAGAAATTAATATTATGTTCGATTAACCTGAAATATATTGTTAATTATAAAATCTTATTTGGAAAATTATGATATATGAATTTATAGAAAATATTTTACTTAATTATTTGTGAAGCTAATTTATTAAATTCTAATTAGATTTGTCAGAATGCTTTTAGTATGAAAATTTATTTGAAAGTTATGGAGTTTTGTTGATAATTATTAAGTAACTATTTATTATAACAAATATTAGTGTTATTATTATTATTATAAGTTTTGATATATATATATATATATATATATATATATATATATATATATATATATATATATATGAAATGAATGAAATGAGGGTTTTGATCACATCTGATTGGCTGGAAACTGCCAATCAGATGGCTATGTACTAGATGCAGAAACAAGAAAATGGCAAGAGAGGTAGAGACAAACTGTGAGAGAGTCAAGAGTGGCTAACCAATTTTCAGTTTGCAGTGACGAACACTTCCACCACTGCCTTATAGATCGACATTCAATTATTGAAGATGAAGCAGCAGCACCCCAATCGAATGACAGACAGTGATGTATTCTCAGATTAAAGTATCGTAGATGTTGAACCTTTAAATCTTGATTTTAGTCGATTTCAGTGGCAAAATCTGACAAGGTTGGTCTTGTTTGATTCTTAATGGTGAGAGCTCTCGATTGGTACCTGCCATGTCCCCTGAAACTCGCTAAAAAAGGAGATCGGAGAAGTGGAGGCCAAAACTTTTGAGGTGTTTTCCAGTGTGATGGTAGTAAGTGGTGATGATTTTTGAGCTCCTGGAGTAAAGGTGAGTAGATTGGTGTGAAGATCACCCTGTTTTACCACAAGTAGTGGCAGTGCGTGGCCGGCCAATGGTGCTTCAGCGGCGGCGTATGGGGCAGATCTAGTAGCTTTGTTTTGCCTTTTTAGTGTGATTTTCAATGTATGTTCAATTGAAATTTATGAGGGTAAATCTGAAACTCTTGAATTTCAATTATTTTAAGTTATAATTTGATTTTAAGTTATATTTATTATATTTAATTCATAATTCTATGAATTGGGTTTTGGATTACTAGTTGAAATGATTGTGAGTTGAAAGGAACTAGGAGGGGTCATTGATATTATGTTGAGTTGTGTGGGTTATTGAGATTATTTAAAAGTGTTTGTTTTCTCTATTTCTACTATTTATTATCCTAATTTAGGGGAGATTCTGTCGAAATTTCAGCAGGAATCTCAAGAGTCATTTACTTATGTCTTGATAGGCGAGTCTTTCTTTTTCTAATTATTTTGTCTGCTATTTAAAGTCTATGTCTCTGGCATCCTTCTTTCACCAAACGTTGCACTTTAGAGGGAAGTTGGTTAGACTTGTCATCTACTAGGTGAGTGATATTCCCTAATATATTATCCTTTCTTTTCATGCATTTGTATTTATTGCATGTATTTATATATGTATATTATGTATTATTATTGCATAGATGCATGTTAACATTTGATTGTGGTTGATGAATTGGTATTTGTTATTGCATAATGGTTGTGGTTGATGGATGGGATCGAGAGAATACAGTGCCACTTAGGAAAGTGAATCTATTTATGATGATTGTGATAAGTTGACCTGGGATTAGTGGCTGACGGCTATGGCTTACTCATCACCCCACTACGACTAGTCAGGTTGGTGCTACGTGGCTTTAGCCAGTGATGACTGGGACCCTTTGTATTGGTTATAAGAGATAGCATTAGATTTAGAGAGTCAGGATAGGTGGATCAGCTCTCCTTATTGAGGTTTAGTGTGGTACTGTTGACTATATTTTTTAAAGGGTATGCCTTAGAGTTATGTATAAGTTATGTAAATGTAAAACATTATCCCTAAATGGCAATAAAATATATGTTTATAAATGAAATTGTTCCATTGTATTAAATATATATTTGAAGTCCATAAGCATTTTTCAAAAGAGGATCTATTCTCAAGTGTTGAGAATATGGATGGTAGATAGCTCTTAAACAAATAGTTTAAAATATTTATGGTCATAGAAATAATGACTGGGCATCATTAATTCTAGAAGTCCATCACCTCTGTTTATAATCTATAATCAGTATGTGATACTTATGATTATAAAGATAGTGAGCATCATACTATTTGACAAATGTTGTCGATATAAACATGTAGATATTCATATGATGAATGATCGAACTGTGATGTTAGATGATCATGACATAGAGTTTTATTGCTAGTTAATAAATCATCATCTAGGTCATAATTATACATATAGTCCTTTGACTTGAGGGATACTGTATCTCATTCATCAGTAGTTGGAATTTGTTACTACTTACATACTAATGCTATTCAAGTATTGGTATATGGTATGTGATAGTTCTAACTAGTTATGAATGGAGGTAAATAATCACTAAGAGAGAATTCATTAACTTGAATAAACAAGGAAGAAATCCTATGCTATATGATTATTCTTAATAATCAAATCATTGGCCTAGGTAGTAAAGATTCACTAGAAAGGGTTTCTAGTAGGAATCAATTTTATTAAGAATTAGAATCAAGATATAGACATATGATCAAAGCATATTAGCGTTTGAAAAATCCATGACCTTAGCTAAGATTGGGATTTTGTAATGAAGGGATTTTAGTGTACGTTAATTATGGTCAATGGTCCATGAAATGAATAAGTGATTAAACACTCATATTCATTCTAATTAGGTAGTCATGATATCCTATGTTAGGTGTCACTCATGACTTATGGGACTAAGGGTGAAATAGGGATTTCACATTGGTAGAGAAAAGTGTTTTCTCAATCCCATTGCTAATTAGACATGAACCTAGAAAGTGACACACCCAAAAGTATTCACCTTTCAAGGATAAAAGATTTACTATAATAATTAATTAAAATGTTTAATTAATTGATTAGTGGTAAAAGGATTGAACATGTAATTAAATTTACAAAGACCCTAGCATGTGTTGAAGTTTAAATCCAAAATGATTTTTTATTAATTAAATCCTAATTTATATATGATAGAAATGAGCAGGATTAAATTAATTAAAACTATGGATGAGTTAAAAGAATTGATTATGAGCTTTGAACTAAACCCTAAATTGCCCAAGTCCATTTGAGAAATGGAGAGAAGCAATTTAAGGGTAAGAGATTTTATGTAACCCTAAAGCCCATATGATGAGTTTAGGGGTTAGAGATTTTCTCCAACCCTAAAGCCCATATGATGGATTTAGGGGTTAGAGAAAGGTAACCAAGATCAAAATTGTCCTTTAACTACATAAGGCTTAATGGAAGTTATCATAAACCATAAAGGGTAAATTGGTCTTTTCCATTTAAGCTTAAAGTAAAAAGCAAAATAAATATCTTATTTGTTCCCTAATTAACAACATAGTGGTTGGCTATTTAAATGCAAATGATGTTGTTAATTTGAGAAGGCTTTTGCATATCTTTTCTAATAGAAATCTAATAGAGTAAGTCTTGAGAGACAAGAGAAGAGAAGAAAAGTTCTTCAATTTTCTTGTTCTTCATTTCTTATTCTTTGTTTTTTGAGAAAGAACAAAGGTTTCTTTTGTTGAAAAGATACATCCATAATAATTAGAAGAAATCAAATCACCAAGGATTTGTCTTAGAAGATCTTGTATTCAATTGGGCTATAAAGAGAGAGAATCAAGAACATCTAAACAAATCAAAGTGAGCCTTGGAGGTGAAACTTGGTGTGGACAATCTAGAGGCTCAACATTTGGGGAGCTTTTGGAGATGAAAGAAGAATTAGAGTTCATACGCTTCAAGAGGTAATATGATTACCACTCGATCTTCTTTCTTTCTTACGTGTTTAACACATTAATTAGATGATTGGATGGATGTTTATTAGACCCATTTGAGTGTAAGTGAAATTTTAAAGTATTTGAAATTTCACCCACCATATTGCTTCCACTTAATTTGTGTCGAATATTCATTTAGTATTCCATTATGTGATTTATTTATTTCTATGACATGTTGCACTGGCATGAACATTAGATACATGTTTATAGGACACTTAGTTAATATGTTAGTTAAAATCATTCACTAAGTCAAACACTCAATCATATTCATATTATTTTCTAGGTTAGGGAATGAGCTCTTAAAGAATTTATTAGTCGAGTCAATCTTCTTTATTTCTATAACAGTATTACGTATTAAATTTATTATTAAATTATAATATAATCTTAGAACTTTGCATTCCTATTTTAGTTAATGTATTTTATAGCCGGGACCCTTTGTATTGGTTGTAAGAGATAGTATTGCATTCAGAGAGCTAGGATAGGGGGGATCAGCTCTCCATATTATGGTTTAGTGTGGTACTATGGACTGTATTCCATCCATGTTTATTTATATGATTTGTTTGTTTTTGTGACATGTTGCACTATCATGAACATTAGATACATATTTGTAGGACACTTGGTTAATATGTTAGTTAGTATCATTCACTGAGTCAAATGCTCATTCCTATTCATATTATTTTTCTAGGTCAGGGAATGAGCTCTTGAGGAATTTATTAATTGAGTCAATCTTCTTTACTTTTACAGTAGTATTATGCATTAAATTTATTACTAAATTGTAATATAATCTTGGAACTCTGCATTCCTATTTTAGTTGATGTAATTTATATTAGTTTTCCTTGAAATTTCATTAGGATTGTTAGACATTTATTTAAGACATTTGTTTAAGCAAGATTCATTATTTTTTGATATTTTAAATGAATTATGTGTTTAACCATAATTGTATGAGCTTGCTTAATATATGAGTCCAAGATTGTGATTTGAAATGGGTTTCATAATTGATGTATGGTTTGTCATTTAGTTAGTAAGGCTTATTATAAGCACTGGTGGCCATGTGCATCACCCATGCCCTAATACTAGTCACATGTGCTCGGGTTTGGGTAATGATAGTCAAAATTACCATAAATCACTAAAATGGGAAAAGTAGAAAATGGAGCCCCTAGAAATGAAAACTATCCCTTTGACCTTCAAATTACTCTAAAATTATTTGAGACTAAATAACAAACACAACACAATTGAAATCCTGAAAAATGGATGAGAAACAAGCAAAAAGGGCCAAAATTGGGTCCGTTGCCACAAAGTTGTATGGCATTGCTGTAGAGCCCTTTGCATTTTCATAAAGAGCTATGCAACACTACTATAGAGACCTTTGCAGTGCTATGGGGCCCTATGCAACAACTTCTGCGAATTTCATTATTTTGCACACTTCTGTATCGAAACTTTAGTATTTTCCTCCTCCAATCTTCTCCCTATATATAGAGGACCTCTCCACACTTCAAAAGATCAACTTTAGGAGCTTGAAAGCATTTATATCAAGCAAACCATGCTAGTTTTGAAGCTTTTATTTTCTTTCACTTTGTATTTGCTCCTTGCTTTGCAAAGCAAGCTAGGGGGTTTCTCCTTGATTCTTATTCGACAAGTCAAAGGCTTTCTACGTGCCTGTTCAAGGCAAGTCTATTGCCCAAGGCTCATGTTAGCTATCTGAGGCTAGCTATTGCCTACCATTAGAGGTAAGCCACTGTGCTATCTAAGGCTAGCCGCTGCCAACCATTTAAGGTAAACCACTGCACTATTCAAGGCTAATCGTTGCCTACTGTCCAAGGTAAGTTTCTTTCCCATTTCTTTACTTTATTTATTGTTCCCTCCTTGGAATTTATGTTTTAAGGCTCCTTGCCTAATTCTTGATTTGTTAAGGTAGTTAATTAGAATATGACTTAATTAACTCCACTTGGTAATCAATTGGTTAAATTAATCAACTCAACCCTCTTTTAATCAATTAATCAAAATATGATAAAATGGCTAGGCTAAGTTAACTCCTTCGCAAGAAGGAAGAACTATGTGGGTTCTGATTCTCATTCAAAGGGATATGTAAGCATGCTTAATTCAAGCATCAAATCTAATTAAAATTAACTAACTCTTCCCTCTCTATCACCTTCTTCACTTTTATTTTATTTTGCATTGTTAGTAGGATTAGTTTGGGCAATGCATGACTTCCTTAGAATCCATAAGAACTAGATGAGGTATCCCCTAAGTTTAGGATTTTTTATTGTAATGATAACTTTCTTTTGAACTTTACTTGTATTCATTTTATTGTTGAATGTATGGATTGAATGATCATGCATTTTAAACTATTCATGACATATATTTTAAGTTACTTTTATATTATTTGGCCAAACATATTTTGTTAAACTAAAAACCTAGTCCACGAATCCTCTTTGGTTTCAAGGCTAGTGATTCTTTTTCCTTTTTGATAATAATTAAAGTCGAATGGGTTTTTTCTTTATATTTTTCCAAATAAAAATAACTTGAGGTGGCAACTCTAAGAAATAATTTTCAAATCTATCAAAGATAAGCTTGAGAGCTTCCCCATAAGTTCTTTCCCAAATGAGCATTTTGATTCCCTTTAGCGAATCAGACCGGTGCTCGGGCGAGACCTCACACTACCTCAACAAATGGCCTTATTTTACATAAGAATATCTTTTACGCTTAACTGTGGATAGCTTTAGCCTGAATGGCCTCGCTAAATTATAACTTTTTTAGTAAAGCTTATAAAGAAATATATTACTATATGTTACCTACTAAAGGTAATGGTAACTATATTACCAATGAAAGTAATAATATAAAGAGATCAACAAATGAGTGGAGCTCAAAATATGATGAAAAGGGACCTTCATTAAATTGTTCGTGCTTTTCTTAACTTAAAACTTAAGGGAATTCATTTCTATAATATTACCTCTTTGTTATATCCTTCGATTAGGCTCTGCAATAGCCTTCAAGTTTCCTTTTTAGCTCTTAATTTCTTAGCCTTCACTGGATACCATTTCCACCAATAGGAGCCTCCATCTTCGCTGATTACAGCTATCCTTAAGATCATCACCATAAAATCTCTACTATTAGATCCTTCCTAATTCCTTGATCATTCTAAAGCGAGATATCATCATTTAGATCCTCATCAGACTATGTTCCTTTCATCTTTAGGCTTATTAGATCCACTAATTTATCTTCTAGATCCATTTAGATATCTTCTAAGAAAACTAGGAAAATCGTCCTCTTTTTTGGGTTTTAGGTTTCATTTATAATTAGTTACGATTTCAAAAGTAAGTTTAGAGAGAATGAGAGCTTTAGTTTGAAATTCAAGATCCTTATGAATTTTAGAGAGAAAACTTAGACTTTTAAGCTTAGAGAGAGATGTAATTGTTCAAAAATGATATTAAAGAGTTAAAGTCTTTAAATAGAAAAAAAAAAGAATAATTATAGTATCTATTATGATGGGGCATCAAACTGGTCAACAGTGTTATATGATAAGACTTTTCATATTGGGAACATAAACTTTTATTAGAAATGGTAAACTTATATATATAATATCAAATATATCAATAAATGGTCTATTAGTGTAGATGATTTCCTTATCTAATCAAACTTCTCTATTAAGAATTTAGAATCATAGATCTTCTTATACACCCTTCATAACCATTTAGTTCACTTTGCTATTATGAATTCACCATTTCACTTTGACACAAAAGCATTATCATTGAACTCTCTATTTCTTCCTCACAATATGAGCTTCTATCTAGATCTATTATCCAAACTTATCTAACCTCTTCACATTTGCTAAGCACTTTAACCTTGTTGTTAAGTCCTATACTCATCTCATGTTCATTTCGCTCACATCATTTTCTCGAACCCATCTATTTTTTGTTTATTCTTAAGTGTCCTATTCATATGATCTTTCACTTTAATTAATTATCATATGAACACTCATTATCAATTAATTTGTGCATATTCTTTTTCAGATGATATCTCTCATTATTTCTATCATCCCCTAATGTCTCCTCATGATATGATTAGTAACATAATCCTAGCATTCTATCTTCATCGCTATAACTCTTCTTTGGTGTCTCTCACTTTTATCACTAATCTGGTCATAGTCCAGCAAGTCTCACTCAAGCACTCTTGTTATTGAGGTTTATCCTTATTCACCCTTAATTGTCTACTATGACAATCAGAACATAGGGTATTACATATGTCTGCTTTACAAAATTCTTCCTTATTCCATGGTGATTCTCAGCTTGGATTTGACATGCAGAGACTTTATGATTTTAAATCTTTGTTTATTTAGTGATACAAAGTGATTTAGGCATTATGGTCACTAGATAGGTTAAATCAGTAATTTTCTTGGTGGTCGATGTCTTTGGTTTGGCTTGATCAAGATGAGTCACTCTATTCAAGGCTAAATATACAAATCTACAATTACATTTTTGTTTCCAAAACTCTTTAATTAAATTTCTCAATTTCTATTTAAATTTATAATTGATTATCTGGTGTCGCTTGAGTCTTTAGGGGATGAAAGAGTTCTATGGAGAATAACACAATGGACCAAGGTGACAAAATGGTGTTGCTTAGAAGATGGCTCGGGTGAAGAAGTTCTATAATTTTGGGACTTTTTTGTAATTTTCTAGGAAGTAGTTTGTAGCTAAGTTTCTTATTTAGAGATTAAAATGTAATTGGTAATTTTAGTGGGCCTACAATAATTTTATTATTATTTTTTCCTAAAATTAGTTTGTAAAATTATTTATTTAATTTATTATTCTTATAAGTATAAATGACTAATAAATATGACTTGTTACAACTTGTTTGATATATAAATACTTATTATAGACTTTCACTTTTTTCTTATTAAAAATTTAATGACTAGTTTATTGTTGTTTAAGTACAAAATTATAAACTTTTATATTAAGTAAAGTTTTCAATTAAAATGATATAAAACTTCTTAAATAACCACTATGAGGTCGAATCTTATTGGTAGACTTTTAAGATTATCATGCAGAAATATTTATATAACTTGATTATTAAAGTCACTTTAATTGTTAAATCAAAGTTAAGTTAAATTTTTATGTGAAAACCTAAAATTTCAATAAAAATATAATTGTACATAATAAATATTAACTAAGTTGTATAATCATGGATGTATAATACAATTAGACCAATGACACAAAATAATTATAGATTTTATATAAATATATGAATACACTTTAGAAGGCAATATATACATAATATTAAAAGAAGATGAGTTAAACATATATAAATAAATCATTTCTTGCAATTTTAAATGATATTTTTATGTTCAAAATTATGTTAAAGACAAAAAAGTAAAGGAATTGATAGAGACATTTTATTATAATTTTTCAATTCATTTTGTTATTGTTATATTACCTATTTATTTAATTATAGGTTGATTTTCATATTAATACTTAGTACGTCTATTATTTTCTCAAAGTTTTAATGCAGGTTGTATGTTATTATTAGTTTTGATAAACTTGATATCTTTGACACATTATAACTTAATTTTATTCTTCCAAAAAAGCAACAACAATCTTTTTAATATCTATATGCACCATTGTTTTAAGAATTAGACTGGTGATCTATAACAATCCACATCCACTCTAGGAGTTTTCACGACAAATTGTGTGAATTTAAGGTTATTGTGATAAAATGTGTGACTTTATGAAAATTCATGTGTGACATGATTTATGAGTTTGGGGCATGTTACATTAATTTTAATATGCCTAATTGCCTAATATGAATTATTATGGTGAAATAAATGATTTATATGAAGTGCATTAGCATAAAATAATTTATTGTGCATAAAATGAATTTTCATGTAAAAAGATAATTTTTAAGCATAAAATAATTTTATGAGTATTTTAAAATAATTTTTAAATAAATATTTTGGGGAAAATTTTAATAGAAATAATAAGAAAAATATTTTATTTTTAATTACCTATAATCAACCCCAAAATTAAATAAAAATCCCAAATACCTAAAAGCCCATTATATTAAAACACTCCTAACCTAGCTTATTAAAGGTATTAGTGAAAAATGCACCCCAAACCCTAGTATTTAATGTAAAATTTGGCCAGCACCATATTTCTAGCAGCCCCCACTGTATTTTTTTGTATTTTAATAGAAAAATTCTCTCAAAATAATTCTCTTTACCTAAATTAAGAAAACACCTTTCAACTTTGTGATTTCTCACCTGTATTCATAAGTTTTTCTTTCCTTTCAATTTTTTATCTGATTTCTATGAAATAAATTATGAGAAAATTATTATAACAACCCACATCCACTCTAGGAGTTTTTGTGACAAATTGTGTGAATTTAGGGTTATTGTGATAAAATATGTGACTTTATGAAAATTCATGTGTGAAATTATTTATGAGTTTGGGGCATGTTAAATTAATTTTAATATGCCTAATTGCCTAATATGAATTATTATGATGAAATAAATGATTTATATGAAGTGCATTAGTATAAAATAATTTATTGTGCATAAAATAAATTTTCATGTAAAAAGATAATTTTTAAGCATAAAATAATTTTATGAGTATTTTAAAATAATTTTTAAATAAATGTTTTGGGGAAAATTTTAATGGAAATAATAAGAAAAATATTTTATTTTTATTTTCCTATAATCAGCCCCAAAATTAAATAAAAATCCCAAATATTTAAAAATCCATTACACTAAAACACTCATAACCTAGCTTATTAAAGGTATTAGTGAAAAATGCACCCTAAACCCTAGTATTTAATGTAAAATTTGGCTAGCACCATATTTCTAGCAGCCCCCACTATTTTTTTATATTTTAATAGAAAAATTCTCTCAAAATAATTCTCTCTACTGAAATTAAGAAAATACCTTTCAACTTTGTGATTTCTCGCCTGTATTCATAAGTTTTAATTTCCTTTCAATTTTTTATCTGATTTCTATGAAATAAATTATGAGAAAATTATTTTGAACTAAATGTTTACTACTTTTTACTGATAAAATTCAGCCAAGGCAATTTCTTGAGAGAAAAATTAATTTTTCTATCGAAAAAACCAACCTCTCTATGAGATTTTTTCAAAGGTGAATCCTACAACTCAAAATTGAAATTTTCATGCATAAATATTACCGAGGGTGATTTTTTCATGATTATGTTCTAAACTAATTTTTGATGTGGTTAGATGAAAAATGTTAATCATATTTCTGTATATTACTATAATGACCGAAAAGTTTCAGAAAACAAGGAAATTCAAGGTTTTCATTCTAGAACTTGAAAGTTAGAAAATTCTATGGTTATATATACATGTGGCTATCGATTTGTGTATGATGGAGTTATAAACTGATGTTTGTTTTATTTGGATGAAAAATAATGGTTTAAATCATGTGTTTACATATTACTGTAATGAACAGAAAGCGCGAAAAGCTTGAAAACTCATATTTTCACTCTAAACCCTAAACTTGGAATTTTCATGCATAAGAAGCATCCATGGCTGCCAATTTGTGTACATTGATCTTCTAAACTGATATTTGTTGTGATTGAATAAAAAATAATGGTTTAAACCATATGTTTACATATTACTGTAATGACCGAAAAGTACCAGAAATAAAAAAGGTTTATGGTTTTCAGCCTAACATCTAAAGTTGGAAAATTTCATGCATATGAATTTATACATATGCCGATTCCTATGGATTAATATTATAAAATGATTTTTGTTTTGATTACATGAAAATTTTTGGTTTAAACCATATTTCTACATATTACTGTAATAGACGGAAAGTGCAAAAAGTAAGAAAATTTAGTTTTCCCCTTTAATGGAGCATTCGGCCTACATTGGGATTCTTATCCCAATGCCTTTAATTTTTATGGGATGTATTTTATTGATTATTGACATGTATGCATGAATAATAAATAGTTAAATTGCATGTTGGTTGAAGGAATGACCCTAGACAAGGTTAGAGGCAATCTGGTATACTTAAGGTATCTTAACCTTATATTGTGATTAATATGTGAATGTGATTAGATAATATGGAAGTAGGTTGTATGATGACTTGATAATGAATTAATAATCTTGAATTGATGAAGAGATTGATTGAATGAATTAGTCATAAGAGATAAACTTGACACTTGAAAGGTTATTTGTTAAGTTGACATATATAGAAGTGTTAAGTGTACTAAGATGATTGTTAAAGGGAATTGATATTAAGACAATGATATTGTGTTGACCTTAGAAAGGTATTGACATGAATTATAATGTCTTTTCATATGGGCCTATGAACGCTAAGTGTACAAGACTTTTTAAATTCAACATGTATGCACAAGTGATGAAGTGCACTTATATGTGCAACTCTAAGTGTATGTGAATGTTATACGTGCATAGGGTAGTTATGGGATAGGATAGCATCATGATTAAATAAATACTAAGTATTGAATTAAAAATTATGTTAGAGCTTAAGGAGTTTTAGAGGTTCAAAAGGGCTACATGTATAGGAGCAAAGGAACCACAAGATGAGTAAACACTATGTTCATGTTACAAGTGTGAGTACACATTATGCTGTTGTTACAAGCTATCATGATATGTGCACCTTGATATTCTTGAAACCCAAGATCTTCTATACGTCTAAATGAAACTCTATGATTTCTTTGTTAAGCTTAGGTTGCCAAAAGACAATTGGTCCAAAACTATTTTTTATTATCCAATGATAATACCTTTATGACTATTGCCCAAACTTACATTCTTTATGGAACTATAATATCATTGTATCTTTTGTTCAAAAGTTAAACTGCTATTGTTGTTGTGATATATGTTATTATTGCCTTAAATGTTATTGTTATATGTGATTACCATTAGCTCTAGCTATGGTATCTTTAACCCTTTATGCAGAAATCCTTATACCGATGCGAGTAATCATCGGCTATATGATCCTCATACCAATGAGAGTAATCATCGGCTATGTGATCCTTGTACTGATGCGAGTAATCATTAGCTATGTGATCCTCATACCTGTGCGAGTAATCATCAACTCTGTGTTCGAGTGATTATGGCAATAACCTTCACTCTATGTGTTCAAGTGATTATGGCAATACCCTTCACTTTATGTGTTTGAGTGATTATGGCAATAGCCTTCACTCTATATGTTTGAGTGATTACAGTAGTAGCCCTCACTCTATGTGTTATGTGTTATAAGTGTGATTTCTGTAAACCTTGTTAAATTGTAAACCTTGATTCATGGATTGTAAAACATGAACTATGTGTTATAAGCTATGGGTTTCCTTTAAAAAAAAGGGATATGTATTATCGTATGTGCAATATTGTTTACTTATTGAAATCATTTATCTCATTCCTTTTTCTTTATATGGTTCCAGGTGAGTAGTATGAAGAGGCAAGGTGACGGCTTAAGCATTCTACTTTGCTTGGGAGAATACCTTGTCCAAGATAATTAGTTTAATATGTTATGAAGAGTTATCCTTAGATGCTCCAGATGTTTATTTTGAAATGTTATCTTTCAAGGCTTTAATTGGATTCTAAATATTATTTTCTTATGAATTATGTTTAAACTATATTTTAATTATACTTCTGCAACTTAAGGTTTTTTCATTTAAAAAAAGGGTTTATTTAAGTTAATGTAAGAGGTTTTGGTATGATTCTAGGCAATAATTGTATAAGTATAAGTGGGTTCTAAGGGCGTGGGTGACCTTATGTCTACCTATGTTCTAGGATTGTCATGTCTCAGAAGTTAGGATGTGACATGATCGAATAAGATAGGTCATCGGTTCATGGTTCAACTAGTCCGACCAATTGGAGAAAATTTTTTCATTTTGCATTTTTTATTTTTGGTCATTTAATAAAAAAATTCTATTAATTCATGTCTAAACGGTTAAAAACTGGTGAAAGAATGGTTTAGCCAAAATTTCAATTTTTCAGTGAATTGAAACGGATTGGCATTTTCAATTGAATAGGTTAAACCGACTTGTACAATTTGATTTTTTTAATATTGATATGAACAGCTTCTTCATTATCAATAATTTACTTTTTATCCCCATTTGAATCTACCTCGGTGCTCACATTAAGTTCATATTTTCACTTAGATATCTCTTACACTGATCCCTTAAAATCAAACCTAATGCAATTAAAAGTTTATCCATTTTTGGATCACTATCACTCATTTTTGTATCTGAGTCCTTATCACTTATTAGTAACAACTCTCTTTAACAATTTCTCTAATGTATCCAAATACTTTACATAAATCAATTTCATAGATGTTGCTAAGTTTAGGCCAAATCCAAATTCTTCAGTCACCACATCCCATAAACAATTCTTAAAAACAGTATCGTAACTACCCTCCTTCCTGTCACATCCTAATTTTAGAGATATGAGGGTAATAGAACATGGGGAGATATAAGGTCACCCAGGCCCGTATAACCCACTCGTGCATAGAATAACATTGGCTAGAATTATACCAAACCTCATTCATTAACTTAATTAAACCATTTATAAGAAAAACTTTAAGTTGCGGAAGAATAGTTAAAATATACTTTAAATACAATCCATAAGAAAAGAAATACTTAAGACTCCAAATGAATTATCAAATGAAAAATATTTCAAAAATAAAAATCCTAAAATAAGAACATCAAAAGCATCTATAGACTCATCCTAACTTCGCATAGTAATAAACTTTGACAAGGAAATTTTCCAAGCATAGTAGGTTGCTTGAACGATCACCTTTCCTCCTCATAATACTCACCTGAAACCATACAAGAAAAAAGGGTGAGATAGATGATCTCAATGAGTAAACAATAAAACTTGTAAAATAACACATGTCCCTTTATAAGGGTTCAAGGTCCATAAATCATGGTTTGTAAATGAGCAATGTTCACAGAAATCAACTTGTAACTTGTAAAGTTGTAAAGAATGATGACTTATTAGCTCATTCACTCAAGGGAGAGGTGGCATCATATCAAATTCCAACTCCCAACTTGTAACTTGTAAATAGTTGTGAAATTGATCAGGCTCCACAGCTAGAACCACCCTTTTTAGCAGAGGTGGATACACTATGCCTATCTATCGGGTTAAGACCATGTGCACAAGTACTGATGATTACCCGCATTGGCATGAGGATTTCTGCATAAAGGGTTCATAGATACCATAGCTAGAGCTAATGGCAACCACTTATAATATTAGCATTAAATAATGTAATAGTGTATAACACAATAGTAATAGCAGTTTAACTTGTTAAATGAAAGATAATAAAAGTGTGGTTCTAGAAAGAAAGTAAGGCAAGGCAACAATTCACAAAGGTTCTTTATTATCATTGAATAATCAAAAATGGTTTTAGACTAATTGTCCTTTGGTAACCCAAGCTTACAAAGAATTCATTTAGTCATAATAAAAAAATAGAAAAGAACTTGGGTTTCAAGAATCAAAGGTTCACATACCATGATAACTTGTAACTTGAACATAATGTTTACTCACCTTGTGGTTCCTTTGCCCCTAATACTTGTAGCCCCTTTGACTTCTACTACTCCTTAAGCTCTAACATAATATTTAATTCAATACTTAGCATTTACTTAATCATCATGCTATCCTATCCTATAACTACCCCATGAATATATAAAATTCACATAAACTTGGAGTTGTACTTAGAAGTGCACTCATTCCTTGCACAAACATATTGACTTTTGAAGTCTTGCACATTTAGCCTTTATCGGTTCATATGAAATCATATTATAACTCATACTATGATTTTTCTAATGTCAAACACAATATATTATGATCTTCATATTAATTCTATTCAACATTCAACTTAGTATACTTAACTCTTTACTTATATATCAACTTAACAAATAACCTTAAAGAGTCATGCTTTCCGTCCTTTCTGATCATTATAGTAATATACAGAAAAATGATTTAAATCAATATTTTTTTATCTAAACATAACAAAAATAAATTTAGAGTACAATAACACACAAATCAGTAGCCCCCAAGTATTTATGCCTAAAAATTCCAATTTTCACTATTAGGGTTTACCTTTGGAGGATTTATGTAGTAAGGGTTGTGTTTTCGGTGGAAAAATCAATTTCTCTTTCAAAATTTCACCTAAGCCAAATTTAATAAATAAATAGTAAATAAATATCCCAAAATAATTTTCTTATGATTAGTTTCATAGAAATCAAATAGTAAATTGAAAGAAAAGAAAAACTTACGAAAACGGTCGTGAAATCGCAAGGTTTGAAGGCATCTTGTGAATTTCAGTTGAGAGAATATTTTTGAGAGATTTTTTCTATAAAAATTATGAAGAATAATAGAATGGTGGTTGCTCCTCTAAGGCCGGCTGAAATTTAGCTTAAATATTTAGGGTTTTGGCAAAATTCCAAGTTTACCCTTAATGACCTAGGTTAGTAATGTTTTGGTGTAGTTGGCTTTTGAAAAATTGGGCCTTTTATTTAATTTATGTGCTAATTATAGGTAATTAAAAATAAAATATTTTTTTTATTATTTTCATTGAAATTCGCCCTAAAATATTTATTTAAAAATATTTAAAAATGGCCATAAAAATTATTTTATGCTTAAAAATTGCTTGTGCCTGAAAATTCAATTTATGTTAAATAAATTATTTTATGCTTATGCACTTCATATAAATCATTTATTTCACCATAAAAATTCATATTATATATATTAGCTAATCTAGCATGCCACATGTGCATCAATCACATAATTCATGAATTTCCATAAAAGCACACACTTAGTCTTATTAGTTCTAAATTCAAGTAATTGTCATGGAAACTCCTAGGATAGGTGTGGGTTGTTACATTCTCCCCCCATAAAAGGAATTCATCCTCAAATTTAGATACTTACTTATATGCTCTCAAAAAGCTGAGGATGCTTCTACTACATCTCATCCTTAACTTCCTAAGTACACTCGTCTACTTCATGATTTCGCCATTGAATCCTGATCAATGGTATCTCCTTGTTCCTTAACCTTTTCACTTGTCGATCCACTATGGCTATTAGTGATTCTTCATAGGGCAATTGCTCATCTATCATGATGTCTAGCAGTGACAGAACATAAGATGGATCTGATACATATTTCCTTAACATTGAGATGTGGAAGACCAGGTGCATATGTGCCATAGTTGGGGGTAAGGCAAGCCTATAAGACACTTCCCCAACCTTATCCAAGATCTCGAAAGGATTAACGAAGCAAGGTGATAGCTTTCCTCTTTTGCCAAATCTCATGACACCTTTCATTTGGGAGACTTTCAAGAAAATGTGATCTCCTATAGCAAAATGGACGTCTTTTGTCTTAGGGTCTACATAGCTCTTTTGTTGATTGAAGACTATCTTCAGCCGATCTTGAATTAGTGGTACCTTCTCTATATTCTTCTTAAGCAATTCTAGCATTTCCACACACTTGTCTCTAGGCCCAACCGAATAAATTGGAGAATGACACTTCCTTTCATATAAAGCTTCATATGATCCCCTGCCAATAGATGAATGGTAGTTGTTATTGTAGGGAAACTTGATTAGGGGCAAGTACTTATCCTAACTACCACCAAAGTCTAAGACACACATCCTAAGTATATCCTCAAGTGTCTACATTTTCCTTTCAGATTGTCCATCTATTTGAGAGTGAAATGTGGTATTGAAGTCCAATAGCGTTCCTAACGCTTCTTGTAGGTTTTGCTAAAATCTTAAGGTGAATTGAGTGCCTTAATCTGAGATGATAGAAATGGGTACTCCATACAAATTCATGATCTCATCAATGTATAGTTGTGCATATTGACCTGTGAAGAATGTGGTCTTAACTTCTAGAAAATGAGTAGACTTTGTCAGTCGGTCCACTATGACCTATACAGAGTCATAACCTTTGGAGGTTCTAAGTAACCCAACTATGAAGTCCATCATGATGTGCTCTCACTTCCACTCAGTTAACTTTATCTCTTGTAGTAGTCTAGAGGGTCTTTGATGCTCATGCTTGACTTGTTGGCAAGTTAGGCATGATGCCACAAACTTAGCCACATCCTTCTTTAACCTAGGCCACCAATAGTTAGCTCTTACATCGTGATACATCTTGTTAGGTCCAAGATGAGTATAGTAAGGTGTCTGATGTACTTCCTTTAATATCTTATCCCTTAGTCCATTAACATCAAGCACACATACTCTCTTTCCACACTTTAGAATCCCATCGACCACTTTGAATTTAGGGTTCTTTCCTTCCTTTGTTTCATCCCTTATCCTAACACAAAGTGTGGATCCTTATCTTGTGAAGCCTTTATCTCCTCCATTAGCTTTGACTTTACTTTAATATGAGCCACTAAAGCTCACAATTCTCCAATCTCTAGCCTCAAACCCTAACTAAACAATCCTTTTAACTCCTTCACGATTGGCCTCTTTTGCACAGTCACATGGGCAAGACTTCCCATCAATTTTTTACTTAAGGCATCCATTAGCACGTTCACCTTTTTAAGATGGTAGAGAATTTGGTAGTCATAGTCTTTTAACAGTTCGACCCATCTCCTCTGCCTCAGGTTGATATCTCTTTGGCTCAAGATGTGTTGAAGACTCTTATGATCTGTGTAGATCTCACACTTCGCCCCATATATGTAGTGTCTCCACATGTTAAGAGCGAATACTGCCATGATCAATTCCAAGTCATAAATAGGGTAATTTACTTCATGCTTCTTAAGTTATTGCGATGCATAGGTGATGACTTTACCATTTTGCATCAGGACGCATCTAAGTCCTACTCTCAAGGCATCATAGTAGACTGTGAATCCTTCTTCACCTTTGGGTAATGCTAAAATTGGAGCTAATATCAAGCAATTCTTAAGCTTTTGAAAGCTCTCCTTACATGACTCCTCCTAAACTTAACTTGTTTTTTTATCAACTTGGTCAATGGTGATGCTATTTTAGAGAAGTCCTATACAAACCTATGATAATAACCGGTATGCCCAAGAAACTATGAACCTCAGAAACCATTATGGGACATGGCTAATTGGCTACTGCTTTAACTTTTTTAAGATCAACTTGAATCTCTTCCTTACTTACTACATGCCCAAGAAAGTTGATAGACTCCATCTAAAATTCACACTTAGACAACTTCGTATATAGCTAGTGATCATAGTGTCTACAACACGATCCTCAGATGCTCTTCATGCTCTTCTTTACTCCTACAGTAAATCAAAATGTCATTGATGAACACAATCATGAACTTGTTAAGGAATGGTCTGAATACTCAGTTCATCAAGTATATGAAAGCAACAGGAGCATTCGTCAGACCAAATGGTAAGACCATAAACTCATAATGACTGTATCTTGTATGAAAAGTAGTCTTGCAGATGTCTTCTCCACGGATCTTTAATTGATGATAGCCAAACCTCAAGTTGATCTTTGAGAAGTAGCCAGCTCCTTGTAGTTGATCGAAAAGATTGTCTATCCTTGGCAAAGGATACTTATTCTTTACGATGACTTTGTTGAGCTAGCAATAATCGATGCATATCTGGAATGAGCCATCCTTCTCCTTCATAAACAACACTAGTGAGCCCCATGGTGAACTACTTGGTTCGATAAAACCCTTGTGGAGTAAATCATGCAGTTATGTCTTTAATTCTTATAACTCCTCTAGTGCCATACAGTATAGTGGTATCAATATAGATTGTGTGCCCGGTAGCAACTCGATGTTGAACTCGATCTCATGATCTAGTAGTATCTTAAGTAAATTCTCAGGAAAAACATCCATTAATTCACCCACCACTAGCATGCTTTTGCCTCAAATAGTATCCTTTTTGTCTGAACCGATAACGTGGGCTAAGTATGCTTGGCACCCTTTCCTTAACATCCTCCTTGCTCCCAAGGCTAATATCAAATTTGGAGGGTTCTCATTCATATCTCCTTGATACTTAAACTCCTCTCCATCCTTAGTTTGAAACTCCACTAACTTCCCTCTATAATTGATATGAGCCCCATG
The DNA here is from genome assembly GCA_947687605.1 of Reutealis trisperma. Lineage (NCBI taxonomy): Eukaryota > Viridiplantae > Streptophyta > Magnoliopsida > Malpighiales > Euphorbiaceae > Reutealis > Reutealis trisperma. Next base: position 99,320 of record CANTUT010000948.1, read on the forward strand.
CTTATATAGCTAGTCCATCCCTAGGATTATGTCAAATTCTAACACATCAAGTTCTAGCAATTGTACAGGAAGTTTTTGTCCATCAATAGCTACCTCATAGTCCTTAAACACATATTTCACTTCCATCACTTCTCCTAAAGGAGTTGACACTAATAAAGGTTCAATAATTAATTCCTTATTTCTACTTATGGGGCCTCGCCCGAGCACCGGTCTGATCCACCGAGGAATCGAAATGCTCTTTGGGAGAAACTCCATGATTGGAACTCGCTGTGAGTTCAAAAAATTAATTTTTGTAATTTGACAGTTGAATAATTTGACAGTTGAATAAGTGAGTTCAAAAAATATCTGGAATGAGCCACTTTAATTTATTTATTTTAATTGGGAAAATTAAAGAAAACCCCAAATTGATTGACTCCAAAATTTGATTTTATCCCAATGGAAAAGTGCACCAATCCACGAGTGACCAAGGAGGGCTCGGGGATCAGGTTTTGGTAATTACACAGTTAAGAAAGTGTTATTTTCTTTAGTTTGGCTTGAAATGCAAAATAACTCTTAAAATTGAATTTTTGTGTATGCATGAACAAAAAAAATAATGATGAATGAACATATATGTATATATATGATGTGATGGAATGACAATAATAAATAAATAGGCCAGATAAACCCTACTTAATTATTACAACATCAAAACAAATGAAATAAAGGGGATCTTTCCTCTAGCCCTTATGGGTACTAGGAAAAGCACACATTCCCCAAAATAAACTAAAAATAAAATCACAAGTAAAAGATTAATATGGATAAATAAAAGGAAAACAATATTGATAAAAAGATTTTTAGAGTTGATGCTCTTCAGAATGACAACCTGCGTATCCTATTGAATAGGAATCAAACCCCATGCAGTTCTCCCTTCTTGCGAAGGAGGGGTTTTAAAAATATGCTGGTTTGCTTATTAACTTAATTCTGATTCTTAAATTAATAAGTTTTAGATCTTTTCAGTTTTAGACCTAAAGAGAATTCTAGATCTGAATTTAGAATTTTAAAATAAGAAATGGATTATACCTTAGCTTTCCTTGGCTTTCAGATGAATGAAACTAGTTTTTCTCCGGATCTCAACTCCACCTTGAATTCAAAGGAAGCTTGGAATCTGGATCTAGAAGCAGCAAATGTGAGAGTATAAGAATGAAAATATGCTTTGAAGTATGCCTGAATTGCTTTGAAATGCTCTAGAATGTTTTAGAATCTGTTGGGAATCATTGGAAATTATGCCAAATGAGGCTGGAGGAGGCTCCTATTTATAAAGCTGACAGAGGAGGTGCCGACAATACAGACGGTGGCGTCAGCGGCAGGGGCAGCACGGCTGACGCGCCGGCCATCAGGGCAGCACTCCAGACGTGCCGGTCGTCTGGGCAGCACGCCAAACGTGCCACCATACCGACGGCATGATTTTCATGCCACACTGGTGGCATGGTTTTCTTTCGGCGGCACAGGATGCGTGCCGCCTCCTGGGAGGCACAGAAATCGTGCCTCCCAGTGCCACTCACGCGGTTCAATCTGTTTCTGTCTGTTTTAGGCCCGTTTCAGCTCCAATTCGAGCTCTGCTTGATTCTGCAGATTTGTAATTGAAAGACAGTCCACTGGAGGTGCATTTTTGAGGGTTCACAGCTGCCCCCCTTATCTGATTTGGCCGGATAGAGGCCGAATCTGATAAGTGTGAACCGGGGGCTCAAGATGCCATTCCAAAAATTCTGAACGTCCCTTTCAGTATTGGGATTTATGGAAGAGCTCCATGTCTGATTTTTGGTTATTCTGATTCAGTTTGGACTGTTTTCCAATTTTCAGGCTATTTTTGAATTTTTAGCTTTTCTACAATTTTTGGAGATTCTGGACTCCGATCGAGACCCCGTTTATTTCAGGAGATGGATAAAAATCCCACGGATTCACTGCTTCAGATGGCACTGAATTCTGACATAAAATAAGCTTGTTATGGCAAAACCACGTGAATTGGACCTGCAAATCAAAAAGTGAAAAAAGATGTTATGATGGGGGGCCCACCTTTTCCTCTATATAAAGCTTAACTTCCTTCACTCTTTTCTCATAAGTTCATTTGTCTCTCTCTCTCTTCTTTTCTCTCTCTCTCTCTAGCTTCTTCTCTTCTTTCAAATTTTACTTTCTTTCTTTTGCTTTTTCCTAATGGATATCTTCAACCAGCCAGCAGCGTGTGCTGAAAATTCAGAGATATTGCTAAAGGAGCTGGAACAGCACATCAGCTTCACTGGAACTATTCAGGTATGCTTTCCTTTTCCTGCAAGTCAAATAAAAATTTTGATAATAATATATATAATTTTTTTTTACAAAAAAATTACAGAGGACAAATTTAAGGCCCTGGGGTGGCCGTAGTGTCATGGAGCTGGTTCGCATTTACTTGACTAGTCAGAAGGCTATCCGTCTGCATCTTGAGCCATCTGGACTTCTCGGGTGGCTGGAGCTAGATGTCAAACAACCAGTTAATACCACTATACTCAAAGCATTAGTGGAGTGTTGGTGGGATACTACAAACACATTCCACTTTGGCTGTGGTGAGATGACAGTCACTCCCTTCGAGTGGAGCATGCTCACTGGTATGCATTTCAGATCTCGTCCTTTATTTTTCATGGATCGAGCGCTCTTCTGTAGAGATGACCACTCTTATTAGGGCTGATCCCCCTTGTGGGAGCCTAAATGTCCCACGTTCTTGGCTTCATCAGACTTTGATGACTATGGGTCAGGCTCCTAGTCAGTATAGTGTCGATCAGGGTGCTAGACTTTGTGCTTTGATTATCTTGAGCTGTACTTTTCTGCACAACAACAAAGACTGTATAAATCTGAATATCCTGTGATCATTGGAGAATCTGGATGAGATTGGGGAGTTTGATTGGGGAGGTGCTGGCCTTTGTGCCATATATCATGAGCTGTGCAGCATATCCCGTGGCACGCTTTGCGGGCATGGTGGTACCTCCATTGTGCTTGAGGTAAGTAGTACTCTGTGGTATTTTGTTGGCTGATCTTTGCCTAAGTGACTGATAAAATTTTATTTCCCGTAATACTGGGTTTATGAGCATTTTTCGACGTTGGCTCCATCACTGAAAGAGCCCAATGCTATTGATCCCCCTTACGGACGCATTTGGAGGGCGTCCAACAGACCTGACTTCATGATGAGACAATTTGATCATTACAGACAGTTCTTTGCTACTGTGGCTGCAGACCAGGTATTTCTCCATTGATCTTAATTTGAATCTTATTGTTCATCTTCTACTACTGCATACTGCAATTTGTCTGCAAGTGAGATGGTCTCCATTCATCAGGTTCATGGAGTCCCTTATCGGATCAGGCCTAGCGTGGCCTTAGCCTCTTGTCGACTCTTACTCCGCTGTGAGTCCCTGAGGATGTTCTATTTAGGGGAGAGGGTAAGGGCATAGGTTATGGGAGAGAGAGTTATGCCACTGCCCCCTTCGACAGATATGAGATTTGGGCTGGCTATCCTGGGAGAGGATGAATGGGTTAGTGGAGCTTCCTGTCTAGATTTTCTATTGCCAGATGCGGATTACGATGACTTATGTGAGACATCCTTGATGCGTGGGACACCTCCCTTGGATAGATTGCGAGAGCCGTCTCATAGGAGGTCGAGTTCAGCGTCTTCCCGAGGTCCTCCCTTCAGAGTTGGGAGTTTTTCACGGGCTGGCGGTACTATTTCGGTTGGCAGCATGGGTCCTAGGGTCAGACCTTCAGGTGTTATAGCCGGCCATTCAGGCTTTGCAGTTGATCCTGCTGGGGTTAGCCCTTCAGGGGCTAGCGGCTCTGCCCTAGCTTTAGCTCCAGATGTTTTAGTGAGAGGACCGACAGATTCAATTTCCTTGCCTACTGGTCTTGTCTGCTTGCCAGCTTATCTGGATTATTTTTCTAATGACGACCAATTACATCATTATCATCTTCCTAATGCACGTCCAGCCTTCTTTCCTTCTATCCCTGAGACTGTGACAGAGGTAATGATTTTTGCTCAGCTAGAACTCTTAACCTTTTGACAGTTTTGCCTTGTACTAATTCTGATATATCTTTCTTCCTCAAGTTTCCATGAGTTTTGTTCGCTATCACTACGACCTCTTGGGCCGATATGCATTTGCTTTGACCTCCTTTCTGCATGAAAGAGATTTGACGGAGGATAGTCACGAACAGGATGTGCCCAGGCGAGGACGTCGCTGACCCAGGCATGGTTCTTAGAGACCTGTTTTGTCAGTTTTTTACTTTTTCATATGTATATGTACTAGGATGATAGATGTATGCATTATATTTTGAATGTATGCACTCTTATGCTTATGTGACATTTTGGAAATGTATGACATTTTATGATTTTATGTATGTTCTGAATGATATGGGTGCATGATATGAATGCGGATGTTTGGCTGAAATAAGAATTCCATTACGCTGTACCTTATGCTTTTCTCTCGTTTTCTACTTGATTTTGAGAAAAATAAATGATTTTAAACCCAAAATCATGTAAAAACTTATTTTGAGGGAAGGAGGTAGAAGGAGGCAGGGATGGCTTGGGCGGCACAGTAGGCGTGCCGCCGATACGGGCGACACAGCTACCGTGCCACCGCCTCAGGCGGTACGTCTATCGTGTCGCCGCCGTATAGGGCGGCATGCTTACTGTGCCGCCAGCAGCTATTAATTGTAGGTCAGGATCTGTCTATTTAAATAGCTTTTTTCCCATTGTTAGTCCGTACTTTTCGATTCTTGTGCCTCAAAAAGTCACTTTCAATCATTTTTTTGCTCTCCATTAAAAAATTTTATTTTTTATTTCTCACAATGGAGCCTTATTTTAGCCATGCGATGTTCTTATGGTGCAAGAACCTCACAAAAGTGGAGAGAATTAATTTAGGAAAGTATGGGGTAAGCGCTATGCCCACTCTAAGAGGAATAAAGGTGGATTGGGAATTTTTGCGCGCCTGTTTGTGCTTTTGGGATTCAACTGCCCATGTCTTTAGGTTTAGGGCATCTATGGAAGAGATGTGTCCTACATTTGAGGAATTTTTTGTACTGTTTGGATCTGATCCAGAGGCTATGCTGGCTACTCCTGTAGAGAAGGTAGGATATTTCAACTCTTTTAAGGGACTTCTTGATTTGAGCACTGAAACTGCTAGTCCCATGATGGTGGATGATTGGGTAGATCTGAATGCTGTGATAGCAGAGTTCCATGATCCCAAAGATTTTGAGGATGATGGGTGGTTCCATTTGAGGATGTGGGCTTTATCCTTCTATCTGACTGCCGGATACATCTTTGTGAGCCCTACTGGTTGGGGCGATGCTAGAGTTACCGAGCTGATTCCACAAATGGAAGAGGGGAGATCTATTGCAGCCATAGTGTTGGCTGAGACCATTATGAGTTTGGATAGGTCTTGCACTTCTGGTGGGCTGTGGTCAATTAGCCCTATTATTCTTCAGGTTAGTTGAATTATGACTTCTGTATTTCAAATCAACTACTTTTTATGTTTATGCTTATCTCTTCTTGCACTTTTCAAATTTGGCTAAGGGATCATCTCCGGATAGTTGGACCTCCCACCAAGGTGGATTATTCTGCTTCTTGGTATAGACCTCGGACCATCGTGATAAAATGGGATTCTGAGAAAGAATGGACAAAGTGGTTGATGGAGCTGGACTCTGACGACCTGCTATGGAGGTGTGAATGGTATAAAATCAAAAGATTCATAACCATGAGTTTTGGCTACAAAATGGTCTATTTGCTGGGATTGAGGATGGTGACCTTTTACCAGGCTACTAGGGTTATGCGCCAAAAGGGACACAGTCAGGGCGTGCCCCCAGATGGCGCTCTATTTGAGTCTGTCTTGATTACCGAGACTATTGCCCGAGCTGTAAGAAATGGATGGGTAAGGGGTTTTCATGCTGTTCACCCTGCTGACCAAGGTGGTAAATCCACACAGTATATTGATTGGTGGATAGCCAAATCCTGGAAATCAGAGAAGGCTAAAAGAGCTGCTATTCTCAAGGAGATAGAAGAAGAGACATGATTATTGTTTTAGGACAAATTTTGACCATGTCTGTATTTTCTTTTAAATGTTCCAAAGTTTAAATAAGATAAAATAAGACATCATTCATTTTTTATCTCTTTTGTTGCTCTAATTTTTGCCTAAGCTGCCCTTTCAGGTTTTCAACTTAGCAAGCTTTTTATTTTTCATTTCATTTTTTTTCAGTGACACAATTAAGAGTCGAATGATTGTGAAAAAAATGAAAAATGCTATTGATGAATTGGACCGAACCCACATGGGCTGCCTACGTATCTCCTTACAATGATTTATGATTTTTATTTCTTTTTTTTTCTTTATGGAGAATCAGGTCCACGTAGTTCTGCCGTTGAGGAAAAGAATGTAAATGCTGATCATGATTTTACAAAATTTGCAAATGCTATGCATGAGTTACAAGGATGCTTTATGCAAAGTATCTCTTGAGTTGATCTAGGTTGCACGGGCTAGCAAATTCTATGCCATCCAAGTCTATCAGGATTGCCGCTCCTCCGGATAAAATCTTTTTGATTAGAAAGGGACCACTCCAGTTTGGTCTGAATTTTCCCCTTGTATCATAAACAGGTGCCCTTATTTCTTTCAAAACAAGACGACCCTCTTGCAATCCTCTGTCTCTGACTCTCTTATCAAAATGCCGAGCCAGTTTCTATTGATAACCTTGCATCTGATATAAGGCATCCATTCTCTTTTCGTTGATGATTAGAAGTTGGTTATGGTAACCTTTCGCCCATTCCACTTTATCCAATTGGCTCTCCCTCAGAATGCGAGCTGACCTGATTTCTACCTCGATTGGTAGGACGGCCTCCATCCCATACACCAAAGAGTAAGGTGTAGCACCGGTTGGAGTACGTACTGTTGTTTTGTATCCCCATAAGGCATATGGCAAATGCAGGTGCCAATCCTTATGGTTGTCAGCCATCTTTTGCAGTATACTCTTCAAAGTCTTGTTTGCAGCTTCAACTGTGCCATTTGTCTGAGGTCTGTATAGAGAAGACTTGTGATGTTGAATTTTCTCCTTCTTTAATAACAGAGCAACCTCTTTTTGGAAGTGAGATCCATTATCAGTAATGACCTCAAAAGGGACTTCGTACCTACAAAGGATGTTGGTACGAATAAACTGGGCTACTCGTTTGGAGTCCAATACCTAGTAAGGTGCAGCTTCAACCCATTTAGAGAAATAGTCAATAGCCACCAAAATGAACTCGTGTTTGCCAGAAGATTTCGGGCTTATTTTGCCGATGACGTCTAGGCCCCAAGTTGCAAATGGCCAAGGTGTGGTGATAAGAGATAGAGATACAAGAGGTTTCTTCTGAAGTTTTGCATAAATCTGGCACTTATGGCACCTCTGAACATACCTCGCGCAATCTTGATTCATGGTAAGCCATAAATAACCCTGATTCATGATCTTACGGGCTAGAGCAATTCCGTTCATGTGTGGACCTTCATTGCCACCATGCATCTATTCCATGATCTGTTGGGCTTCTGTTTCAGTAACACATCTCAGATGGATGTTATCCCAAGTTTGCTTGTAGAGTACCCCATTTGGAATGAAACTCTTGGACAACTGTCTTAAAGTCCTCTTTTCTGTCTTAGAGGCTCCTTCAGGATAGAGTCCATTCTTAGTGTAGTTGAAGATGTCCCAAAACCATGGCTTGCTATCAGCTGCTTGTACATTCAGACAATGAGCTACACAGCCTGACTCGTGCTTAACTTTAATGGTAACTGGTCTGATTATGAAGCCGTCGCTTATATCGAGCATTGAAGCGAGTGTTGCCAAAGCATCAGCAAATCTGTTCTTTATCCTTGGTAGATAATGGAAAGACAGTTCATGAAAACTAGCTGCTAGTTCATTTAAGCGCTTATGGTAAGGAACCAAGCACTCTTCTCTGATCTTCCACTTTCCCAAGGCTTAGGAGACTATCAGATTCAAATCCCCATATATCTCAAGGCATTTGATCCTGAGCCTTATTGCTGCTTCAAGACCACAGATGCATGCCTCATACTCTGCTTCATTATTTGTCACTTCAAAGTTCAACTTGATTGCAATGGGTAAGTTTTCCCCACTTGGTGTGATGAATACAATACCGGCACCATATCCTTTGTTGTTAGATGGCCCATCAAAGTAAAGCTTCCATACTTCAGCTTTAATTGTCAAGATGTCTTCATCAGGAAATTCAAGCTCAACCCAATGATCATCTACTAGAGCTGTAGCTAACTGATCAGCCACTATGCTACCTTTTACTGCTTTTCGCTGCACATATTTTAGATCATATGCAGCTAATACAGCCATCCACCTTGCCATCTTACTGTCAAGAACTAGCTTCTCCATAAGGAATTTCAAAGGGCTCTTGTCAGCAAGAACATGAGTTGTGAAGGAACAAAGATAGTGTTGTAGCTTGTGACAGACCCATACCAAAGCAAGGCACAACTTTTCTGTAAAACTGTACTTGAGCTCATGAGAGAGCATCCTTTTGCTCAGGTAATAGATTGCATTCTCCTTGCTAGAGTCTAAAGCATTTTGGGCAAGCATTGCCCCCATTGCTTCATCGGTTACTGATAGATAAAGCAACAAGGGCTTTCCAAACCTTGGCGGTTGTAGCACCGGTGGATTAAGTAAATAATGTTTGATCTGGTCAAAGGCTCTTTGGCAATGATCATTCCACTGCTTGGAGGCTCCTTTTTTGAGTAGTTTGAAGATGGGACCACATACATCAGCCAATTGATTGATGAATCGACTAATGTATTGCAGTCGTCCAAGGAAACCTCTGATCTCCTTTTCTATTTTTGGAGGTGGCATTTCCAGAATTGCCTTTGACTTAGCGGGGTCTACTTCTATACCCTTCTTGCTGACCATGTGGCCTAGGAAAACTCCAGATGAGGCTCCAAAGACACATTTAGTGGGATTGAGTTTGAGATTGTATTGGTGAAGTCTAAGGAAGAATCGCCTTAATGCCTCTGAATGGCTTTTTATAGTGGTGCCTTTGATTACCATGTCATCCACATAAACTTTAATTTCCTTATGCATCATGTCATAGAAAATGGTTGTTGCCATCCTCTGGTAGGTTGCTCTAGCATTTTTAAGCCCAAATGGCATAACCCGGTAGCAATAGGTGCCCCATTCGGTAATGAAAGCTGTCTTCTCTTTGTCAGGAGGATGAACCATGATCTGATTATACCCCGTAGCTAGATCAGTTAAGGAAACCAATTCGGAACCTGCCATGCGGTCTACCAACAAATCAATGTGAGGCAAGGGAAAATCATCTTTAGGACAGGCTTTATTCAAATCCTGTAATCCACACACATTCTGACTTTACCATCTTTCTTGGGAACTGGCACAATGTTGGCCAGCCAGGATGGACAATTGATGGGCTCAATGAAATTGTGATCCAGTAGCTTGGCAATTTCTTCTTTGATTGGAATAGACCATTCTGTCTTGAGTCTTCTCAACTTCTGTTTGACGGGCTTAGCACCTGAATAAACTGGGATTTTGTGAACTGCGATGCTTGGATCTAACCCTGTCATGTCTTTCGATTGCCATGCAAAATAGTCTTGAAATTCTCTGATCATCCTTTCAATATGATCCCTGTCTATGCATGCAGATGCAATGTATGTAATTTTTTGTGTGTCATGAGTGCCAACATTGATGGGCTCTTTAATTGTGTCATCTTTTATTTCATTTATTTTATTTTTACTTGATGTCTCATTTAAGTCAGATTTAAAAGTTGGAACATCAAAGAAAAATGGAGACACAGAGTCGTACGAGAAAAGAGTTTGACTTTTATTGATTTCAAGTGGGGATATGTCCCAATTTACATCAAAAGAAAAGGTGAGACCCTTAAGGTCAATTACATCATCAACAGAAGAAATAGAAGAGATAGACTCAGATTCAGAAGATGAATCTATCTCAGACTAGGACTCTGACTCAGGTATGGATTCTGGTTCAGACTCTAGTTCAGATGGAAAGAAGGGGCTCTCCTTGAAGGACCAATTTTGCAGCTCGGTCTTGGTGGGTTGGATTAAGGTGGAAGGGTCAGTTTTCTCCTCCTCAACAGTGAGCACGGATACTTCATCAAAGATACTAGCCTCCATGTTCTCTTCCCAATCTCGACTGAGCATGTAGATTGGTTCATAATCTTCTATCTCAAGCCTGACATCAGAGAAAATTTCAAATCTGCAATTAATTTTCCGGTAATAGGGAAAACCCAAGGCTCAGGAAAGTTACAGTAAGGAACTGTGTCACCTTCTTTTACAAAATAGCCGTTTAGGGTTTTGAAGTAAGGGTGCATGGGCCAATCATAAACCTCACCTCTCTTAAGGGCAGCTATTCTGTCTTTGGCCCGATTCCCCATCTCTTCTATATCCTCATCAGTGGGCTTGTACCCTAGCCCAAATGGTAGTGTTGCCACGAGATAATCTAGGAAGGACTTCAAGCCCTGTTGGCTTCTTCCCAAACCTAGACTAGGAAAGTAATTCATTTTGCGGAGCATGTTAGCAACAACAATATTCCCAAAGGGGTCAAAATCAAAAGGAACAAATTCTTTACCCTCTTCACCCTCAATGTATTGTATGAAGGAGAAGCCTGAAAGTGGATAGGAGGATAGCTTAGGCCGAATTTCAAGAATAGGAATAGAGCTTGGAATGTCTGGTCTTCCGTGCATGTCCCCTTTTACAGTCACGATCCCATTTTTGAAAGGGAACTTGACCTTCTGGTGTAGGGAAGAAGGGATAGCCTTTGCTTGATGGATCCAGGGTCTCCCCAGTAATAGGTTGAAGCAAGAGGATACATCGATCACTTGGAAAGGTATGGTGAAAGATGTTGGCCCAATAGTTACATCAATTATAGCTACTCCAAGGACCTCTCTTTTGGTGTTATCATATGCCCTTACAATCTGATCTGAAGGGGTAAAATCAGTAACCTCCAATCCTAAGCAGCTTGCCACTTTCAGAGGACACACATTAAGAGCTGAACCATTATTAATGAGAACCATTGGCACAGTCTTTCCCCGTGTAACCACTGTGATGTATAGGGCATTGTTGTGGTTAGGACCTTCTTTTGGAATGTCAGTTTCTCCAAAAGTAATAGATACCCCTTTTGCAGTAGAGGTAATAGAAGCCACAAGGTTTTAGGTGTGATGTCAATTGGAGTTTGGCATTGATTCAGTGCCTTGCAAAGAGCTTGGCGGTGAGGATATGAAGATTGGATCAAACTTCAAATTGAAATATTGGCTTGTGTCTTCTTGAGTTGTTTAAGAATGGGATCTTCGTCTGGTTCAAGAATCCCTTTCAATTTATTGGTTGGTGCAAAAATGGGTTGGGTAGGTTGTGTGTTTGGGGTTGGTTGGTTTTGGATAATTCTGCCACTTCTGGTGATGGCATCAATCTCCTCAACTAGGTTAGAGAGATCCAGGACACAGCAATAACCAGGATTTGACTCTATCAAGGAGACAGGGTCAACTCCCTCATGATTGTTTATGGCATTGACTGTATGGTTAGGCAAGGGGTTAGTGTTGATGTTAGGTCAGGCTTTTGGGGGAATCAGGTCATTGGAGTTAATGAGGTCCTGAATTCTGTGTCTAAGGGCCTTGCACGCATCTATTTTGTGCCCAGGTCCCTGATGGTAATCACACCTTTCATGTGGGTTGTAGTTTTTGGGAAGTGGATTGGGGACTGGTTTTGGCTCCAGAAGTTTTACCATATTTCCCTCAAGTAGCTTCTTCAGGATGATACTCATGGGCACACCCCCAAGATCAAAAAACTGCCTCCTTTCAATCCGGATAGGCTTCTTGATTGTCATAGTATTAACTTCCCCCCCTTTCTGATTTGTTGAGGAAGTAACATTACCCTGATGAGTAGGTTTCTTATATCTTGACCCTGATGGAGTGTCTTCTATGATATGACCACTCTGTATCAAATCTTTGATTTTCAAAGCAGTGGCAATTAGGGCTTTGAAGGAAGGTAGGTACTGAGTTTGTAGCCTTTCCTGGTAAACTGGCAAGAGGTTCTTGACAATTATGTCAATTTGCTCATTTTTAGGAGGTCGGTTTACCATTTGAGAAGCCTTCTTCCTCCACCTCGTAAGGAACGAGGAGAAGGATTCCTTAGCATTCTGTTTGGTGGTCTCGAGGTCTCTTCTGGTTACATTGACCTTGATGTTGTAGTGATACTGTTGAACAAAAATATTGCAGATGTCTTCCCAGGTCCACTTCTTGGTGACATCCAAATCCACAAACCACTTCACAGCTGGTCCGGTCAGTGATTGTTGGAATAATTGGGCTAGGAGTTGATTATCCACACCCAATGGTTGCATAGCTCCCACATAGACTTTGAGGTGGGTCTTGGGGCTGGTAGTCCCATCAAATTTGTAAATTTAGGCATCCTGAATCTGGGAGGAACCCTTGCATCAGGGAACAAGCTTAAGGATTCTGTATCAATCAAATCCTCCTTCTTCTTCATCCTTAACAGCATATTTTCCATGCGCTCCATCTTGTCCATGCAGACTTTTATCTCAGGGTCAGCCTCCTTCGTTTGGAAAGGATCCATGGGTTGGGAGGTGGAGGCAGAAGTGATGTTTGGTGAGTTATTCTTGAGAAACTCGGGTGATGGGATTGGTCGTGGTGGGATGGCATCAGTGTTTGCTGTTTCTTTGTCTTTGGATTTGACTCTGGAAGTGGATCCATAGATAGGATAATAGGTGGGTTTCGGGTCAATCTTGAATGATTTTGGCTCAGTGGGGTTTTGGGCCAGAGAAATCTGTTCCAGCATGGTCTGGACATCCTCCATGATTGCCCTCCTTTGGGCCCTCAGCATGTCTTGGAAAAGGGCTTCCTGCCTTTTCATGATGGTTTCTTGATGCTCAGAAAGTTTGGAAAACAGCTCATCAAAGATCTCATCAGCCCTGGTAGTAATGGTCTCTTCTCCGGCAACAGACATCTTTTCAACCTTTAGGATAAAGAAAATAAAGCTGGGTCAGTTTCTAGCTTAGGTATGGAATGAACATCATGGAATATATTTGGGACCATGGGTTGACATGGATTTTTGGGACTAGCAGTGTTTGAGTGGAATTAAGACTCTCCAAATTTGCAAGGTTTTATGCATGCATACATGTATAGAAAAAAGGGTTTCATGATAATGACATACCAAGTTTCAGTATTATGGTATATACAATCCTAAAGGAATGGTTCTATGAGTCATTACATGAAAGGATTAGGGTGGTTTTGAAGGGAACCCATCACACTAGAGATGCGATATACCTAACCACATGTGAGACAAGGAGCCTCGTGTGGGTCAAATTGTACGTGCATACTCGTTACACCTCTAAAAGGATTAGAGGATACGCCGTGGGCTGGATGATTTCACCATCGGCAAGCAGACCTAAGGAAGGTTGCCCACTCGATGTTACTTTTTATCCTTTGTTTTCCTAGGAAACTAGGGTTTTGTGGACAAGAAGTCCGATGTAATGATACATGAAAGAGTTATTTTGCTTTTAAAGCCAAACTTGGTATTATACCAAAAGTAATCTGCTTTATCTTTTATTTGAAAAAGATTTTGGTGTTCCCCAGTGGAGTCGCCAACTGTGGGGCCTCGCCCGAGCACCGGTCTGATCCGCCGAGGAATCGAAATGCTCTTCGGGAGAAACTCCACGATTGGAACTCGCTGTGAGTTCAAAAAATTGATTTTTGTAATTTGACAGTTGAATAAGTGAGTCGCCACTTTAATTTATTTATTTTAATTGGGAAAATTAAAGAAAACCCCAAATTGATTGACTCCAAAATTTGATTTTATCCCAATGGAAAAGTGCACCAATCCACGAGTGACCAAGGAGGGCTCGGGGATCAGGTTTTGGTAATTACACGATTAAGAAAGTGTTATTTTCTTTAGTTTGGCTTGAAATGCAAAATAACTCTTAAAATTGAATTTTTGTGTATGCATGAACAAAAAATATAATGATGAATGAACATATATATATATATATATATGATGTGATGGAATGACAATAATAAATAAATAGGCCAGATAAACTCTACTTAATTATTACAACATCAAAACAAATGAAATAGAGGGGATCTTTCCTCTAGCCCTTATGGGTATTAGGAAAAGCACACATTCCCTAAAATAAACTAAAAATAAAATCACAAGTAAAAGATTAATATGGATAAATAAAAGGAAAACAATATTGATAAAAAGATTTTTGGAGTTGATGCCCTTCAGAATGGCAGCTTGCGTATCCTATTGAATAGGAATCAAACCCCACGCAGTTCTCCCTTCTTATGAAGGAGGGGTTTTAAAAATGTGCTGGTTTTCTTATCAACTTAATTCTGATTCTTAAATTAATAAGTTTTAGATCTTTTCAGTTTTAGACCTAAAGAGAATTCTAGATCTGAATTTAGAATTTTAAAATAAGATATGGATTATACCTTAGCTTTCCTTGGCTTTCGGACGAATGGAACTAGTTTTGCTCTAGATCTCAACTCCACCTTGAATTCAAAGGAAGCTTGGAATCTGGATCTAGAAGCAGCAAATGTGAGAGTATAAGAATGAAAATATGCTTTGAAGTATGCCTGAATTGCTTTGAAATGCTCTAGAATGTTTTAGAATCTATTGGGAATCATTGGAAATCGTGCCAAATGAGGCTGGAGGAGACTCATATTTATAGAGCTGATAGAGGAGGTGCCGGCGGTACGGACGGTGGCGTTGGCAGGGTGCTAGCGGCAGGGGCGGCATGGCCGATGCGTCGACTGTACGGACGACACGCCAGACGTGCCGGTCATCTGGGCAACATGCCAAACGTGCCGCCATACCGACGACATAATTTTCATGCCGCACTGGGGGCATGGTTTTCTTCCGGCGGCACGGGATGCGTGCCGCCTCCTGGTAGGCACGAAAATCGTGCCTCCCAGCGCCACTCGCGCGGTTCAATCTGTTTCTATCCATTTCGGGCCTGTTTCAGCTCCGATTCAAGCTCTGCTTGATTCTGCAGATTCATAATTGAAAGACGGTCCACTGGAGGTGCATTTTTGAGGGTTCACACTACTAAGACTCTTAGCAAAACATGGTGATATAAAAAGAATGCGTAGCACCAGAATCAATTAAGCATCTTAACTAGAATTCTGAATGGGAATGATACCTTCTTCTTTTAAATTATACTAGATTAATATTCTTCCTTTGACTATACTTGACATTTACATAATTGATAGAGAAGTCCCTACCTTTCTAGTGGTTCTAGTTTATAGGGTAGTCTATGCCACAATTCTTAATATAATTCACTTAATTTATACCGTATACTTATGTATATACATAATATAACTAATTTATTTCATTCCCATGCTGATCATTACTAAACATCATTTCTCTTCTTATGGTCTCAATCACAATTATCCTTTAATAATTGCACATAATTCACATATCAAACCATTGTCACTTATAAGCATTTCATATAGCATAACATTATATATATTAATCATTAATCTAAGTTAGATCAAAACTTAGTCAATTTCTCTTTCTAATCCACTTAACCCCACTATCACATTATCATACTTAGCATGCATCTAGCATGAGCACCCATCATATAATATCACATCATAGGACACACATCACCTAGCATGCATCATATATCATGGCATGTATCATGTATCCTAACTATGTAACACAAATTATAGCATCATGAATTTCCCTATCATATATAGTCAATCATGTCATAAGCAATAAAAGAAATAATTCCATACTAAGTCGCTAGGCAATCAGATAATATTATTCGTATCATATGAATCCAATACCACTAGGCCAATTATTACTAACTACTAATGAAAGTCTTGACTGTGTCCTTCATTCTTGGCTCCTTGCCCTTAAGGTTGAGATGGTCTAGGTGGCAGAGATATTGAGGTCATATTTCCCGAATTTCCTTTCTATATGCAATCTTTGCAGAAGTGACCCATTTGTCCACACTTCAAACATGCGCTAAAGACCTTCCAGCAAGCTCTAAGATGTTTCTTACCACACTAACTACAAGTGATGAAAACCTGTGTTGATTGCCATTACGCTGTCCAGGTGTTGAAGTTGTTAGGGAATATTCCTTTTCTTGGACCTCTTACACCTCTTCTATGCTGGCCTCCACATCCCTTACTCTTTTGTTCCCATTCAGCACTCTCTGCTCTCTCAGCTTTATGCTGCTTCTCCATGTCCTCTTTTAAAGCATGGATTAGGTACCTCAGATGTCGATTTTCCTCCATCAAGCCTAAGCAGTCACTTTACAACTTTTATATCTTGCTATGAATCTAGTCATAATCTAAACATTCCTTAAGGTCCTCTTCATTCGGGGTCTTCTCCCTCTCGAGGTGGATCTTAGGCATGGCACTCTCAAACATCTCTAGCCAAGTCCTCTTACACATCACATAAGGTGCTCTAGGTCAGGGTCCTCTAATAGGGGTAATCCTCTTAGTCATCTGGTAAAAGAATTATAAGGCACACAAACAATAATAAGGAGTACTATAGCTTATTAGGATTTTGTAGAACTACACTAGTGGGAGACTACAATTGACATGACAGGAAAATTTCTATGCTCCAGGATTATACTTGAACAACCCAATAAATAGACAAGTCTAAACTAGACTTTAAAACTATAACTCTGATACCAACTTTGTCACGTTCCAATTTTAGAGACATGACGGTCCTAGAATATGGGGAGATATAAGGTCACCCACACTCGTAGAACCCACTCATATGTAGAATAACATTGGCTAGGATCATACCAGACCTTATGCATTAACTTAATTAAACCATTTACAAGAAAAAACTTAAGTTGCTAAAGAATAGTTAAAATATACTTTAAATACAATCCAAAGAAAAGAAATACTTAAAACTCCAAATGAATTATCAAATGAAAATATTTCAAAAATAAAACTCCCAAAATAAGAACTCCTAGAGCATCTAGAGACTCATCGTAACTTAGCATAGTAATAAACTTTGACAAGGAAATTTCCCAAACGAAGTAGGTTGCTTGAGCAATCGCCTTACCTCCTCATAATGCTCACCTGAAACCACACAAGGAAAAGGGGTGAGATATATGATCTCAATGAGTAAACAATAAAACTTGTAAAATAACACATGTCCCTTTACAAGGGTTCAAGGTCCATAAATCACGATTTGCAAATGAGCAAGGTTCATAGAAATCAACTTATAACTTGCAAACTTGTAAAGAGTGACAGCTTATTAGCTCATTCACTTAAGAGAGAGATGGTATCATACCAAATTCCAACTCCTAACTTGTAACTTTAAAGAGTCATGAAACTGATCAGGCTCCATGGCTAGAACTACCTCTTTTAGTTGATGTGGATACACTACCCCTATCCATCAGGTTACGACCATATGCAGAGGTATGAATGATTACCAGTATCGGCATAAGGATTTCTACATAAAGAGTTCATAGATACCATAGCTAAAGCTAATGGCAATCACTTATAATAACAACATTAAAAAATGCAATCACATATAATATAATAGTAATAGTAGTTTAAATTGTTGAATGAAAGATAATAGTAGTGTGGTTCCAGAAAGAAAGTAAGGTAAGGCAATAATTCATAAAGGTTCTTTATTATCATTGAATAATCAAAAATGGTTTTGGACCAATTATCCTTTGGCAACCCAAGCTTATAAAGAAATCATATAGTTATAATAAAAAAAAAAAAGAAAAGAACTTGGGTTTCAAGATACAAAGGTTCACATAACATAATAACCTGTACTTGTAACTTGAACATAATGTTTACTCACCTTGTAGTTCTTTTGCTCCTAGTACTTATAGCCCCTTCTCCTCAAGCTTTGACATAATATTTAATTCAATACTTAGCATTTGCTTAATCATCATGCTATCCTATCCTATAACTACCCCATGCACATATAACATTCATATAAACTTGGAGTTGCACTTAAAAGTGCACTCATAACTTGCACATAACATGTTGACTTTTAAAGTCTTGTGCACATAGCCTTCATAGGCTGACATGAAATCACATTATAACTCATACTATGACTTTTCTAAAGTCAAACACAATATATTATGATCTTAATATCAATTCCATTTAACATTCAACTTAGTATACTGAACTTTTTACTTATATATCAACTTAAAAAGTAACCTTGAAGAGTCATGCTTATCTCTTTCGAATAAATCATATCATCCATCTCATAGTCAATTTAGGATTATTAATTCTTTATTAACACATCATAAGACCTATTTCACTTGTCACTTAATCATATTCACAGATCAATCATCACATAGTGATAGAGTTGGGAAACTCTAGGTAAATCTAATTGTCTCTAAAGTTGTCTAAAGTTATTCCTTCAGCCAACACACAATTTAATAATTTACCATTCATATATATATGTCAATAATCATTAAAATATATCATATGAAAATTATAGACATTGGGATTAAAATCCCTATGTTGGCCAAATATATCCATCAAGGAAAAACATGAATTTTCACACTTTCAGTTCATTACAATAATATGCAAAAACGTGGTTTAAACCAAGATTTTTCATGTAAACATAACAAAAATCATTTTAGAATGTTCAAACATAGGAATTAGCAGCCATAGATATATATATGCATGAAATTTTCTAACTTTAGGTTTTAGAGTGAAAACCATGAATTTTCTTGCTTTCCGTTCTTTCCGATCATCACAGTAATATACAAAAATATGATTTAAATCAATATTTTCATCTAAACATAAAAAAAAAATCAATTTAGAATACAATAACATACAAATTGGCAGCCCCCCATGTATTTATGCATGAAAATTCTGATTTTGAGTTTTAGGGTTCACCTTTGGAGGATTCACGTAGAAAGGGTTGTATTTTCGATGGAAAAATCAATTTTTTTTTCAAAATTTCACCTAGGCTGAATTTAGTCAAAAGAAA
This sequence comes from Reutealis trisperma, assembly GCA_947687605.1. Lineage (NCBI taxonomy): Eukaryota > Viridiplantae > Streptophyta > Magnoliopsida > Malpighiales > Euphorbiaceae > Reutealis > Reutealis trisperma. The sequence continues at coordinate 118,306 of CANTUT010000948.1, forward strand.
AACATTAAATTATACAATCCAAAATAATTTTCTTATGATTAGTTTCATAGAAATCAAATAGTAAATTGAAAGGAAATAAAAACTTAAAAAAAGGGTCACGAAATCGTAAGGTTTGAAGGCACCTTGTGAATTTTGGTTGAGAGAATATTTTTGAGAGAATTTTTCTATAAAAATTATGAAGAATAATAGAATGGTGGCTACTCCTCTAGGATTGGCCAAAATTTAGCTTAAATATTTAGGGTTTTGGAAAAATTTCAATTTTACCTTTAATGAGCTAGGTTAAGAGTGTTTTAGTGTAGTAGGCTTTTGAAAAATTGAGCATTTTATTTAATTTATGGGCTGATTATAAGTAATTAAAAATAAAATATTTTTCTTATTATTTTCATTAAAATTCCTTCCAAACTACTTATTTAAAAATATTTAAAAATGCTCGTAAAAATTATTTTATGCTTAAAAAATGGCTTTGTGCATAAAAATTCAATTTATGTGGAATAAATTATTTTATGCTTATGCACTTTATATAAATCACTTATTTCACCATAAAAATTCATATTATGCATATTAGAGCTAATCTAGCATGCCATATGCGCATCAATCACATAACTCATGAATTTCTATAAAAGCATACACTTAGTCCTATTAGTTCTAAATTCAAGTAATGTCATGGAAACTCCTAAGGTAGGGTAGGTTGTTACGCTTCCTCATAAGAAAAATAGCTTAAACAAATTTGCTTTTTAATACATCCACAATATTGAAAGGAGATGAGTCAAACGTATGTAAATAAATCGTTTCTTATAATTTTAAATGATATTCATATGTTCAATAATATATTAAAGAAAAGAAAACAATTGAATTGATATGTATGTTTTATTATAATTTTCTAATTTATTTCTTTATTATTATGTTGCTTATTAATTATATGTTAATTTTCATGTTAATACTTAGTATGTCTATTGTTTTCTTATAATTTCAATGTAGGCTGTATGTCTTATTAATTTTGATGAACTTGATTTCTTTGACCTATTATAGCTTAATTTTCCTTCCTCCAGAAAATCAACAATCTTTTTAGTATTTATATGTATTATTATTTTAAAAAAATGTACTGGTGATCGAACTAGATGGTTTATAGAATACATTAATTTTTTTCTTTATTTCAATGAAAGACCTATTATACATTCATATTAGAACTAAATGTATCGTTTGTAAATTTAACATCAATATTCATTCAATTTTAATCGTATGCAATTAAATTATCATATACTATCGTATGATATCATAAACCTAAAAAAATCTCTAATTTGATAGTTATATTAATAAATCTCTAGTTTTAGAATACATTATTCTTTTTTATTTTAATAAAAGACCTATTGTACATTCACATTAGGATTAATGCATCACTTGTGAATTTAACATCAATGTTAACATTAATGTTAATTCAATATTAATTATCCACAATTAAATTATCATGTAATATCATATCATAAGCCCAAAAAAATCTATTTAATGGTTATATCACATGAATACTTTTGAATATTTTAAATTTGATATTACAAATAATAACAATGACATATAATCAAAATTAAAAATTTCTTGAAGTTTATATATTAATTTTGATTTTCCTATTTAATTAATTTTTAAGAATGATTAAATACACTCCATAAATTTTAAATATACTCATTTCATTTTTTAATATATTGATATATTGTAGGTTTATAATTTTTTTCTTTGCTTTAAGTGCAAACATTTTTTACAATATCAATTTATCTACAATTAATAAATAAATAATTTGTTAATTTATTTTTTAGGGTATCAATACAATTATCATATAGTTTTTGCTTTTTCAATAAGTTTGGTTAATTTCACATTATTTTTGTATAAAGAAAAAAACAAATTTTGAATTGAAAAAATAAATAGTAATTTATTATACATATCTTTTAGTTTTTGTGAGTTTAAAGTTGATTTTCAGTTTTGTTCAAAATCAATTATGACTTTTTAAATGAAAACTTGAAAACATAATATATATGATTAACTAAACTAAAAACTAAAAATATTCATTATATTATAAATGATATTCAATTGACTTTCAATTTTGATACATATTGAATATCTTTCATAATGAAAATTTAAGTCTATCTTTTAGATGATCTTATTTAGTTGATCTCACAAGAAAATAATATTCTTTTCCCTAATGAATCAATTTCTTGTAGAGTTTTCTAAGGTCTCTTTCTTTCTACAATAAATAAAAAATATGATATAATAAAATTTTAAAATAAGAAGTGATATAATAAATATATGATTAACTAAACTTTATATTAATCTAATGTAATATATTTTGAAACCATATCTCTATAGATTTTCTATATTCATCAATAGCAAATCCCATTAATATTCAAATATTTTCATATAAAGTTATACAAACACTCATGTGATATGAATTTGACTAGCCAACAGAGAAGCTTCTAATTGGATCACAAAAGCATGGAAGTGAAGGAAGATTTGCAAGGCCTTTTCATGGAAATACAAGTCAAAGAATATGTTCTAAAAGGCTTCCAAACTATCCAAGATATTCCAAATGCTTCCCAATGGTTGATCACCTACACTTAGCTACAAAATGGTGGCAAAATGGAAGAACAAGCTGAAAGTTAAAGGTGTCGCGCTCGCAACAGGTGTCACAAGCGCAACAGAAGGCTATGTTGTTGTTTGTCGCAATCGTGACACTCGTAGCGAGTGCAATGTGCTGATTTTTCTATTTTTCCATGTTTTTATTAATTTTAGCAAATTTTTGATGTTTATGGAGCCAAAACTTACTATATTAGATGGTCCAAAGGCCTAACTCCAAGTTATTCAAGAATAGTGGCATTAAGTTTCTCAACCTTTTGCCTTAGGATTAGTCAATCAGATTTATTTTAATTTCTTTTTAAGAGATTTGTTTCCTTGCAAAGATATGATTCCTTAGATCTTATCTTATTCTAGAGTTAGGGTTTTAAAGGTTGGCCTCTATATAAATTAAACTTTCATCATATTTTCATATCAGTTTTATGAATAAAAATAATCATTTTTGAATTTTCTTCAATTGAGAGATTCTTCTAAGTTCTTGTTTAGAACTTAAATTTAAGCTTATCAAGGTAACTTTTGGCACTTGCCCTTTTATAACTTTGGTTCTCTTCCACATATGTGAATTGGGTGAAACTTTTCTTTGTTCTTATTTATTTGATCCTTGGGTTTTGATTCAATATATTCGGTTCCTAACACTCTATAGCTAACAATTCATATCATCATGTCTCCATCAAATACTTAAAATTTTAATATATACCAATGACATAAAATAATAACAAATAATGATCAATATTTAAGCATATGTGTAAGATGTCATTATTTAATTAATGTGAAATGCTGTAATAAATTATAGAATTATAAACAAATTGATTTTTTTAAAAGAACATAATATTATAAATAGAAATATTAGTATTTGATAATGTAATAATAGGATTTTGCTCATTATTTTTTAATAAACTCTCAATTAGTGCACCTTTTTTTTTGTAGCATCTTCCTATCACCTTGGTTTTTGTTTGTGTAATTTATAATTTTTCAAAATTTTTTTATTAATAAATAATACCATAAAATAAAATCTAATTAAAGTTTAAGATATTTGATTTTTATATATTTTTTATAGTAAACTGAAATAAAAAAATTTATAAACTCTAATAAAATGTGAAGAGCTTCTTAACACGTTTTTAATATATTTTAATAAAATTTATCATTTCTTTTGTTTTTTAATTTGTTTTTAAATTATCTCTTGAATTTTAATATATATTTTCCTTAATAATCTATTAGGTTAGAAATATTATAAAAATATTATTTTCTTCTTTTCATAATATATATGAAAGCAACATCTTAAACTTGCTGTCTATTTCCACCGTGACATTTTTTTTTTAATGTTTTAGATCATTTCTTTAATTTGTGGTGGATTGATGTTATGATAATCCAATTTTTTAATAAAATTAGTTATTGATTAATTACATAATAATAATTAGTTTATTTTTTTCCTTATTCATATAAATACATTTAAAGTAAAGTACGAATGAACAGTGCAATCTCCAATGGATTTTGATTTTAGCTAATCATTTGATTTACCAATGTGCCCTAACTTTCCCTTTAGCTTAAATAGAAAATGGCATTGGTTGGATGGCTATCAAGGTAACTCTAAATAATTTATAGATGTGCCTTTGGTCTTGTTGTACCACTAAAAGAAAAAAGTGTCAATTCCTAGAGTAAAAGAGTAAACATCCTTCTCTTCATCAGTTGCTAAAACCTAGACTTTCACTTAGCTCTCAGCTTTACCACCACAAAAGAGCTTCTTCACATATGATACCTTAGCGATGGTGAGTATTTCAAATGGATCTCATGATCTGAATGAGGTTCCAATTTCAATTTCTATCTCATATTCATTTGATTTTTCTATATTTTTTATCTGAAATTAGAAATTGAGATTTGCTAGATCCAAATAGAAAAAGAAGTGAAAGAGAGAGAGAAAGAGTGAAGCAGTGTGATGCAATTGGATCAAGGCATTCTTTAAACTTTTCTCATGTGTTTTTGTTATTTTAAAATTTACCAAATTATTATTATTTTGCATATTTTAATTCTTCTTCTAGAATTTGGCTCAATGATTTTCTTTTTTTTGAAGAATGCGATGTTATTATACAAGATGCAGCAAATCATGCTTAGAAGACCATTCAACAGAGATCCAACTCAATGTTCCCTTGTGAATTTCAAGATGTCGTTCATGCAAAGGCCAATGTATATTAATACTATCCTGTTCAATCAAACTAAAGCTTAGTTCTAATAAAAACCACCATCAATAATTAAGGAAATGATAATGCAAATCTAGGAATGCATTTGTATAGTTTATTTTCAATATGAACCTTAACATGTTTAATGATGATTTATATTTTTAATATACATGAATTGTTTTGTTTTTTGAATAGAAATTATTTGTATATCCTGCTTTAAACATTGTCTTGAATTCTCTATATTAGCTAGAAATTTGAATTCTTGAAAGAAACATTAGCAACATCACTAATGTTGGATTTTTTTCATCAAAACTATGAGTTTGGATAACATTATCATTGTCTCTCTAACTTACTATCTATGGAATCCACAATCAACTGGTATATGGCCTACTAGTAAGCCCTTTGTTAATGGTGGTGCCTAAGACATACTTGCCATCTATGTAATCTGGTCCAAACATTATTAAGGTATGTAAATATTGTTTATTTATAGAGATTGGATTAATTTGCACATGAATTGTATAGATCAATTTAGTCTTTTGATATTACACATAATTTAAAGTTTGAATCTTTCTAGACCTAGAATGGGACTTAAAGAAAAGAGCTATACACATATGGTACTGTTATTTTTGTGACTATCTGCTGACTCTATTCCCATAAAGTTGGATCCCCTACTTCTGTAAGGTTTGTGACACTCCAAACTTTTATTTTCTTTTAATTTGTTTACCTGTTCTGTTTGGTTGTTAGAAAAAGAAAAGAAATTTTGTCTTTCTTTCTAGTGTTTATACATTATTTTGTTTATTATATCTTTAATACTAATACTAATACTAATTTAGCTAATTAATAATTATATTAGCTTTAGTTGGATCTAATCACTCCCTCCTCTTTTGTGATTTATACTTAGTGCTGCTCTTTTGTCCCGATCATTACAGTAATATGTAAACGCATGATTTAAACTGATATTTTTCATGTAAATATAACAAAAATTAGTTTAGCATACAATAACACACAAATTGCCCCCTTGCACATATGCATGAAAATTCCAATTTTTAGGTTTTAGGGTTCACCTTTGATGGATTTGAGAAGAGAGAGATATGTTCACAGTTGAAAATCAATTTCACCCTTAAAAAGACAACCTAGGCTGAATATAATAGATAGAAAATTAGTAAATATACAACCCCATATGGAATACTCATGATTAGTTTATAAAATTCAAAAAATTAACTTGAAAGGAAAGGAAAACTTACAGGAAGATCACAAAATCATAGGGTTTGGAGGCACCTTGTGAATTTCGGCCAAGATAGAGTTTTTGAAAGAAAATTGTGAAAAACCTAATGAAAAATAGAATGGTGGCTACCACAAACAAGGGAGGCCAAAATTTAGCTTAGGTTTAGGTTTTTTCATACAAAATTACAAGATTACCATTAATAAGCTAGGTTAGGAGTGCTTAGGTGTCTTGGGCTTTTGGTGAGTTAGGCTTTGAATCCAATTTATGGATTGATTATAATATATTAAAAATAAAATAATTTGCTTCCTATTTTGTTAAACTTTCCCTAAAAATATTTAATTTAAAATATTTTAAGAATGCTTAAAAATTATGCTTAAAAATCATTTGGTGCATGAAAATTCACTTTGTATGTATTAAATTAATTTATGCATATTAAGTTAAATGTAAGATTTAATTGATATTAAGATCATGATATATTATATTTGACTTTAGAAAAGTCTTGGTATGAGTTATAATGTATTTTCATTTGGGCTTATGAAGGCTAAGTGTGCAAGACTTTAATGGTCAATATGTTATGTGTAAGTGATGAGTGCACTTCTAAGTGCAACTCCAAGCATTTATGAATGTTATATGTGTATGGGGTAGTTATGGGATATGATAGTATGATGTTAAGCAAATGCTAAGTATTGAATTGTAATGTATGATAGAGCTTAAGCATTATTAGAAGTTCAAGAGCTACAAGTACTAGGAGCAAAGGAACCATAAGGAGAGTAAAAATTACGTTATTGTTACAAGTACAAGCTATCATGATATGTGAACCTTTGACATTCTTGAAATCAAAGTTCTTTTCTATTTTCAAATACAACTATATGATTTCTTTATTAAGCTTGGGTTGCCAAAGGACAATTGGTCCAAAACCATTTTGATTATCCAATGATAATAAAGAACCTTTGTGATTATTGCCCTAACTTATATTCTTTCTGGAACTACAATGTTACTTATCTTTTGTTCAAAAAGCTAAACTATTATTGTTATTGTGTTACATGTGATTGCATTCTTCAATGCTATTATTTTATCTGATTGCCATTAGCTCTAGTTATGGTACCTCTAAACCCTTTTATGTAGAAATCCTCGTGCCGATGCGGGTAATCATCGGAACCTGTGCACACTGTCTTAACCTGATAGATAGGGGTAGTGTATCCACCTTAGCTAGAAGGTTATAGCCATGGAGCTTGATCAAGTTCAAGTTTCTTTATGTGTTTGAGTGATTATGGGAATAGCCTTCACTCTATGTGTTTGAGTGATTATGGCAATAGCTTTCACTTTATGTGTTTGAGTGATTATGGCAACAGCCTTCACTTTATGTTTTATGTGTTATAAGAGTAATTTCTATGAACCTTATTGAATTGCAAACTATGAACCATGAGCTATGAGTCATGAATTACAAATCATGATCTATGAGTTATAAGCTATGAGCCTTTTTAAAGGATATGTGTTATTGTATAAGCTATTTGAATACTCATTGAGATCATCTATCTTCCCTTTTCCTTGTATGGTTCTAGGTGATCATTATGAGGAGGCAAAGTGATTGCTCAAGCAATCTACTCCACTTGGGAAATTTCTTTATCAAAGTTTATTACCAAGCTATAAGATGATGAGTCTCTAGACACTCTAGGAGCCCTTAATTTGGGAGTTTATATTTGGAATATATTATTTATTTAATTTATTTGGAGTCTTAAATGTTCTTTTCATATGGATTATATTTAAAGTATTTTAATACTATGCTTATGCTAATCAAAGTTTTCCTTATTATTAGATAATTAAGTTAATGCATGAGTGTGACATCCCATTTTTGGAGATATGATGGTCTTAGAATATGAAGAGACATATGGTCACCCACATCCGTAGAACCCACTCATACATATGCAAAAATTGCCTAGGATCATACCAAACCTCATACATTAACTTAATTAAACCTTTTATAAAGGAAAAACCTTAAGTTTCAGAAGCTAAAAATATACTTTAATACAATCCATAAGAAAATAATAATAAGACTCCAAATAAAGTTAGGAATATGATATTCTAAAATAAAGTTCCCATAATAACTCCTGGAGCTTCGAAGGACTCATCATAGCATAGTATTATTATAATTATGACAAGGGAATTTCCCAAGCGAAGTAGGTAGCTTAAGCGATCACCTTGTCTCCTCATAATGCTCACTTGGAACCACACAAGGAAAATGGGTGAGATAGATGATCTCAATGAGTAAACAATATGACTTATACAATAACATATATCCCTTAGAAGGTTTCATAGCTCATAGTTCATAATTTATGATTCATAGTTCATGGCTTGCGATTTAACAAGGTTTATAGAAATCAACTTATAACTCATAACATATAGAGTGAAGGCTAGTGTCATATCCACTCGTAATCCATTACTTATAAAGTGAAGGCTACTACTATATTCACACATAAATCATAACATATAGAGTGAAGGCTGCTACCATGTTCACACATAACTCATAACATGTAAAGTAAAGGTTGCTGCCATGTTCACACAAAACTCATAACATGTAAAGTGAAGGCTACTGGCATGTTCACACATAACTCATAACATAATTCATAACATATAATGGTAATAGTAGCATTGAAGGATACAATTATATGTATCATAAAAGCAATAGTAGTTTAGCTTATTTAAGAAAAGATGAACGATAATGTAGTTCAAGAAAAATATAAGTTAGGGTAATAATCACAAAGGTATTATCATTAGATAATCAAAAATAGTTTTTGGATCAATTGTCCTTTGGCAACCTAAGCTTAACAAAGAAATCATAGAGCTTCATTTTAAAATAGAAAAGGACTTGGATTTCAAGGATGTCAAAGGTTCACTTATCATGGTAGCTTATACTAGTAACAATAACATAATGTTTACTCACCTTGTAGTTCCTTTGCTCCTAGTACTTGTAGCCCTTGAACCTTTAAAACTCCTCATGTTCTAACATAATATTTAATTCAATACTTAGTTTTTATTTAATCATCATATTATCCTATCCCATAACTACCCCATGTACATATAACATTCAATACACTTAGAGTTGCATATAGAAATGCACTCATCACTTGCACATAACACATTAGCTTGTAAAGTCTTGCACACTTAGCCTTTATAGGCCCATATGAGAACACATTATAATTCATGCCAAGAATTTTCTAAATTCAAGCACAATATCATAATCTTTATATCAATTCACTTTAACATTCAACTTAATACACTTAACACTCCTATACATGTCAACTTACAAGTAACCTTTCAAGTATCATACTTATCTCTTATGACCAATTCATTCAATCAATCTCTTTATCAATTCAAGATCATTAATTCATTATTAACTCATCATAAATCCTATTTCAATATTATCCAATCACATTCACATTTTAATCACAACATAAGGTTAAGATACCTTCAGTATACTAAATTGCCTCTAGCCTTGTCTAAAGTCATTCCTTCAACCAACATGTAATTTAACCATTTATTATTCATACATACATGTCAATAATCATTAAAATACATTCAATAATCATTAAAATACATTACATAAAAATTATAGACATTGGGATAAAATCCCAATGTTGGCCGAATACACTATCAAAGAGAAAACCTGAATTTTCTTACTTTTCTTACTTTTTGTCTATCACAGTAATATGCAAAAACATGGTTTGAACCAATATTTTTCATGTAATCAAAACAAAAATCATTTCAAAACATGAATCCCTATGAATCATCAGCCATAGATGTCCATATGCATGAAAACTTCCAACTTTAGGTTTCAGGATGAAAAACCATGAGTTTTCTTATTTCTAGTACTTTCCGGTTATTACAATAATATGTAAAATGTGATTTAAACCATTATTTTTTATTTAATCATAACAAATATCAATTTAGAATTCCAATATGTATAAATCAATAGCCATACTAGCATGTACACATGAAAATTTTCAACTTTTATGTTCTAGGACGAAAACTATGATTTTCCTTATTTTCTGAAACTTTTCGGTCATTACAATGATATGCAGAAATATGATTTAATTTGATATTGTTCATCTAAACAAATCAAGAATCTATTTAGAACACAAGCATGTAAAAATCAACCCCCCCCCCCCCCCCCCAGTAATGTTTATCCATGAAAATTTCAATTTTGAGTTTTAGGATTTACCTATGGAGAAATCGCTTAGAGTGGTTGGTGTTTTCGATAGAAAAAATCATTTTCTCTTCCAAAAACTCACCTAGGCCAAATTTAATAGATGAGAATCAGTAAATATTTAGTTTAAAATAATTTTCTCATGATTAGCTTCATAGAAATCCAATAATAAATTGAAAGGAGAGAAAAACTTACAAATACGGTCAAGAAAATCGCAAAGTTTGAAGGTATTTTGTGAATTTTGATAGAGAGATTATTTTTTAGAGAATTTTTCTACCAAAATATTGAAATAATAGAATGGTGGCTGCTTGAAGCAAGGACTAGCCGAAGTTCACTCAATTTATACGTAGGGTTTTGGGTAATTTCTAAGATTACCCTTAATGAGCTAAGTTAGGAGTGTTTTGGTGTAGTTGGCTTTTGGGGTATTGGGCCTTTTCTTTAAATTATGGGCTGATTATAGGTAATTAAAAATAAAATATTCTTTTATTATTTTCATTAGAATTCTCTCCAAAATATTTATTTAAAAATATTTTAAAAATACTCATAAAAATTATTTTATGCTTAAAAATCGCTTTGTGCATGAAAATTCAATTTATGTGAAATAAATTATTTTATGCATATACACTTCATATAAATCACTTATTCCATAATAATAATTCATATTATGCTTGTTAGAATTCATTTAACATGCAACATACTCATCAATCACATAATACATGAATTTTCATAAAAGCACATATTTTCTCTTAATAGCTTTAAATTGAAGTAAATGGTCATGAAAACTCCTAGGGTGGGTGTGGATTGTTACAATGAGGTTTTGGTACAATCCTAGGTAATTTTTTTATATGCATTGAGTGGGTTCTATGGGCATGGGTGACCTTATGTTTCCGCATATTCTAAGACCATCATATATCCAAAGTTGGGATGTGACAATTTCCCAAAGCAAAATGGATCATCAATCTGACAAATCATCACACAAAGTTCCTAAATTATGATTGGAACCATTAACATTAGACCCATCCTAGGATAGCCTTAGGACCCATACCTTAAATCTAAGTTAGGTATCTTCTCTTTTAATTAAATCATCCTAGGACAACCTTAGGATCATCAATCTAGCATATGGCTAGGTTTCTCTTTCAAAATTTTCAAACAATCTTAGGCAGCCTTAGGATTATCAATATAACATACGGTTAAATTTCTCTTTCAAAATTTTTAGACCATCCTAGGATAGCTGTAGGATCATCAACCTAACACAGGGTCAAGTTTCTCTTTCATCATAGGACAACCTTAGGATCATCAACCTAGCATAGGGTTAGGTTTCTCTTTCAAAATTTTTAGACCATCGTAGGACAATCTTATGAACATCAACCTAACATAAGATTAGGTTTCTCTTACAAAATTTTTAGATCATCCTAGGCTAGTGTTAAGATCATCAACCTAATATAGGGTTATATATCTCTTTCAAAAGTTCCAGACCATCGTAAGACAACCTTAGAACCATCAACCTAACATAGAGCTAGGTTTCTCTTTCAAAATTTTCAGACCATCCTATAAGAACCTTAGGATCATCAAACTAGCATAGGGTTAGGTTTTCCTTTCAAAGCTTATCAGACTATCCTAGGATATGCCTTAGGATTACTTCACCTATAAATGTCCAGTAACAATCACCTAGACATCCTTATGATTCCTTTTTCCACCTCGTTTATTCAAAATCCATAATTTTCACCCATAAATGTTTAGTAACGATCACCTAAACATCCCTATGGTTCCTTTTCCACTTATCATTTACCATTAAAATTAAACCATGCCTTTCACCCAAATATGTCCAAACTCTAACCTAGACATCCCTTTAGTTCCCTTCCTATCTATTATCCTTGGGTTCATTATCATCAGAATCGCCTTATGCTCAAAGCCAATTATGATGAGGGGGCAGTTGTAAACCCTTAAATTTGCACCCTTATGATTCGGCCATAGCTTGACACTTGTTAAGATAAGTGCATTAAAAAAAGTTAATATGATGATCCTGCTGGGTTAGACACTCAAATACAAACCTATAGAATCAAACTAGGCTTAAATCATATTAGAAATAGGCTACAAGGGGCAAAAAGAGGATGAAATCAGGTCGAATCGGGATCTAGCTCAAATAGGTACTATATGGTGCCACTAGACCAAATGGCACTAATATGGTGTCATCCCATCTATTGGCTGTGCCGCCAGCCTTTCTTTTTTCCTGATTTGTCCTCATATTTTTTCTATAAATATGGTTCAACCTCTAGTCATTTGACACATAGTTTTAGATACAAAAAACCCAATTTTCTATTCATCTTATGAGATCCCAATCAAAGGTGAAGCTTAGATCTAGTGCAAGGCTTGCCTCATTCATACAAAGAAAGTACAAAACCAAGGTATAATTTCTTCTTTTGAGATTTTTTAAATCAAATCTAGAATTCTCTCTTTTTTTTCTTTCTTTAGGTCTAAAATTGAAAATATCTAACCTTGTTAGTTTTAAATATGAATTAAATTAGCAAATCAACTTAAGATTTTCCAAAACCCCTCCTTCCCAAGAAGGAAAAACTGTGTGCAATTTAATTCCCATTCAAAAGAGATATGCATGCATGCCATTCTTTTAGGCATCAATTCAAAAATATTTTAAAATTAATTTTCCCTTTTCCTTCATCTTTCTTTAATGAGATTATTTCTATTTTTTATGTATAATTGTGTTGTTTCTTTCGTGCTAATCTATTTTTGATTTGTTAATTCTTGTAATTAGTTGAGGAATGTGTGTTTTTCCTATTACCCACAAGAACTAGAGAAAAGATCCTCTCATTTATTTATTTTTAATCCATTTTTGCTTGTAATAATTCTTAAATAGATTTTATTTTTTTATTGCTTTATACTTTTCATGCATTGCATGAATGTTATTGCTTAAGTATCATCCTTATTTTTGTTCATGCATTATGTAAACTGTTCATCAAATTTATTTTAAGTCATTTTGTCTTAAATTTTCCAAACCCATCTTTTTCTAAATAAACCAAAAACCGAGTCGCCAAACCCTCTTTGGCAATCGAGGACTAGTGCACTTTTCTATTGGGATAAAATTGGAGTCATTTAATTAGGTTTTTACCTTAACTTTTTTCCAAATAAAAATAAAATTAATGTGGTGACTCTAACTTCTTTTCAAAATCAGCCTATTTGAACTCGAGAGTTCCATCATTATTTCAAACCTAAATGAGCATTTTGATCCATTTCAATAGATCTGACTGGTGCTTGGGTGAGGTCTCACACACATACACACACACATATATATATACATATATACACATACATATATATAAATATATGTGTGTGTGTGTGTGTGTCTATATATATATATATATATATATATATATATATATATATATATATATATATATATATATATATATATATATATATATATATATATATATATATATATATACTTTGATGCCTAATGCAATTAGGAAACATTACCAAGTTTTAGGCAAGGACGAGGCCTTAAGAACATGAGCTTCAAAGGAGCTTTGAACTTATATCACTATGTTTGACCTAGTAGATGTAGGGAGGGGGGAGGAAGTTGCAGTCCCTTATTAAAAATAGGCATGTGTACAAAATGGCGTCAGCTCTATACCCCTAAGATTTTAAGGAATGGAAAAGATTTAAGTTTTTAAGCTCTAAATATTAGGTTTGGACACAAATATTGGGTGGGCCCTTAGTAAGGTTAGCTCACAAAGTTAAAGTTTAATAAAAAGAAAGGTACACTTCAAAGGAACATGTCTTCTTTCATCAAATAAGGGCTCTTTCCTAAAGCTGATTATGGGCAAATGAAAAGCACTCCACTATTAAAATAAAGAATAAGGAATGTGAGTAGAAGCAAATGGGGTTCCCATATCTAATGATTAGTTTAGGAAGATTACAAATCAGAATCGATGGGATAAACTTTTTCTTTATGAAAGTAGGCAAAATCGTCAATTCACTATCATCACAATGATCACGTTTGCGCTACTATAATAATCGGTCTTCTCACTTTAGCTATATAATCATCATATAAAAATAAAGCTTCCTTTATCAATTGTTCTATAAAGAAAGCCTGATACTTTTAATCTTAACTTTATGATATAAGAAAACTTCTATAAAAGTACCCTTCAATTTCAAAGAAATCATTAACACACCATATATTATGAGAAAGGCAAGTACCTTCTTCAAATGGGCCAATATAAAATAGTTTATCTTATGTTTTCATGGGCTTTTATCTTATGCTGGAATTGCCCCTATTCAACTTATATAATTTGCCCCTTTTGCTTAGGAGGTTTTCATTCTGGGAGCAATTTCTTGCCCTGCAATTACAACATTTGGAGCCCGTGACTTTGAATTCTCTTCTTCTTCTTCCCTGACTATAAGTTAAGTTCCCAATGTTGGAAGATGTTTAGTTTCTGCTGGTAGGTTTTATCAAAGCCTTTTTATTTTCATTCTACTCTCTCTCGATTAACCTCACCCCAGGTAAACCATGTTGGATTTTAGGGATATTTTAGACATCATATTCAATGAAAAATTAAAATTTTAATTCCCAAAATCCACTAGGATATATGCATTTCAATTAAATTGATTAAAGTTTTGACAACTTGCCTCTTGTATTAAGCAGAAAAACCTTCCATGCAAATGTTAAATTATGCTGCATGAATTAAAATGAACAACTTTGGGATTTGAACGAACACTCTCTACTAGTTTCTAAACTAGCAAACCAAGAAATGGACTATAGTATGCCAGCACTAGTTTTGAAATGATTTTCAAAATCTTTTTTATACAAAAATTCTAAATTTTTTCTCTTTGTGTTTCTCTATCTCACACTAGAAAAAATGGCTATAAGAACTAAACCCTAAAAGTAATCATATTAATTAGATTATTTTCTGATACGATTAGAAGATCTCAAAAGATATCCTTAACTATTAAGGATATATTTTTTTATTTTAATATTCAAAAGTATTCATCTATATGTAAATATAAACTTTAAATATTAATTTGGTTTATCTTAATAAAGTAAATGTACATAGTAAGAGTAAATTATTATTAGGTTAACTTCTAATATCTTATAGTTTAATGAATCTAGACAATATATAATTTAATAAACCTAAACAATTTCAAGTTCAATGAACTTGGATAATTTTCAGGTTCAATGAAGCTAGAGAAATATTAACCTATAGTTTGTCTCAAATTCATTCTAAGTGTACACCCTATAGATTCACTAGAAGTTAACAGCAAGCTTGAAATTCTATTTTTGGCTCATAAGTCATAAATGGCCTCTAACAAGGCATTATGACTACCCAAGTTAAGTGAAAGTCAGTGGTCTAGCATGATTTTTCTCACTTTTCGCACTTTCTGTTCATTACAGTAATATGCAAAAATATGGTTTAAACCAAGATTTTTCATGTAATCAAAATAAACATCATTTTAGAATAATAAATTACACCAATTGGCACCTATATATGTATACATGCATGAAAATTTTCCAACTTTAGGTTTTAGGTTGAAAGCCATGCTTCTATCTTGTTTGCGGTACTTTTCAATCATTACAATAGTATGTAAACATATGATTTAAAACATTATTCTTCATTTAAACATAACAAAAATCAGTTTAGAATTCAAATATACACAAATCAGTAGCCATAGGTAATCCATATGCATGAAAATTCCAATTTTAGGTTGTAGGGTGAAAATCATGAACTTTCTTACTTTTTAGTATTTTCTGATCATCACAGTGATATTCAGAAATGTAATTTAAATCAATATTTTTTTATCTAAACACAAAAAAAAAAAAATCAATTTAGAACACAAACATATGCAAATTCTCTCCCTTTGTAGAGTTTATGCATGAAATTTCAAACATTAAGTTTTAGGGTTTACCTTTGGAGGATTCGCGTAGAGAGGTTTGTGTTTTCAGTAAAAAATTAATTTCTATCTCAAAAATTCACCTAGGCCAAATTTTATCAATAGAAGTCAATAAATACTCAGCTCAAAATAATTTTCTCATGATTAATTTCATAAAAATCAAAAAGCAAATTGGAAGGAAGGGAAAAACTTATGAAATAGTCCAAAATCACAAGGTTTGAAGGTATTTTGTGAATTTCAGTTGAGAGATTATTTTTGAGAGAATTTTCTACCAGAAATATGAGAGAAATCATAATGGTGGCTATCTAAACTAGGGCTGGCTGAATTCTCCTTTAAATTTTTAGGGTTTTGGGCAATTTCCAAGATTCCCCTTAATGAGCTAAGTGATGAGTGTTTTGATGTAGTGGACTTTTGGGAATTTGGGTTTTTTATTTATTTTGTGGGCTGATTATAGCTAATTAAAAATAAAATATTTTTCTTATTATTTTCATTAAAATTTTCCCTAAAATATTTATTTAAAAATATTTTAAAAATACTCATAAAAATTATTTTATGCCTAAAAATCGCTTTGTGCATGAAAATTCATTTTCTGTGCAATAATTTATTTTATGCTCATGCACTTCATATCAATCACTTATTGCACCATAATAATTCATAATATACATATTAGAACTAATCTAACATGCCATATACTCATCGATCACATAAATCATAAATTTCATAAAAGTATTTACTTAGACATAATAGCTCTAAATTCAAGAAATTAATCACGAAACTCCTAGAGTAGGTGTGGGTTGTTACACTTTCTAATAGCTCTTTTGCCAGCATAGCAAGCATCATGAAATGAGGAATTAAAAAGATAATAAGTTTAAATAGCATCTTTGAAGCTACATCTCCTCAAGTCTTCAACAGTCTTGAGTTTGTAAGGTCTGGCCCGAGCACCGATCTGATTTACTAAATGGGATTGAAATGCTCATTTGGCTTTGAATTAATGATCGAACCCTAGGCTCATATAGGTTGATTTTGAAGAGTCGCCACCTACCAAAATTGACTCCAATTAATATCCCAAAGGAAAAGATCACTAGCCTCGAAACTAAAGAGGATTTGGGGACTAAGTTTTCTATTTATTTTAACAAATTTACATTGGCAAATTTAATACAAAATGACTTAAAATAAATTTCATGAATTGAAATAAGAATGATGCATAAGTAATAACATCCGTGAAATGCATGATAGTTATAAAGTGATAACAAAATAAAATATGCTTAAAAATTGTTACAAACCAAAATGGATTAAAAATAAATAAAAGAAAGGATCTTTTCTCTAGCCCTTAGGGGTACTAGGAAAAGCACATATTCCTCAACTTATTGTAAGAATTAACAAATCAAAAATAGATTAGAATGGAAAAAAAAAAACATAATTATATGTAATAAAAAAATAGAAATTATCTCATAAAAATGAAAGAAAAGGGAAAATTATTTTATAAAATAATATGGACTTAATGCCTAAACAACTAGCATGCTTGTGTATTCCTTTAAATGTGAATCAAACTCCACGTAGTTCTCCCTTCATATGAATGAGAGGTTTTAGAAAAGGTTAATTTGATTTGTTAATTTAATAAAATTAATAGCTTTAGATCTTTTCATTTTTAGACCTATGGTAAGATATAAAAGAGAGAATTCTAAATCTGATTTAAGAAATCTCAAAATAAGAAATTGTACCTTGGTTTTATGCTTTATTTGTATGAATAGGGTGAGCCTTACACTAGATTTGAGCTCCACCTTGGATCAGGATCTCACGAGATGGACTTTGCACAGAAAGACTTACACAAATGGAGAAACCAAGAAATAATAATTGGAAATCAAAATTAAACTTGGAAGTTGGATATAAAATTAGAGAAAAGAGATTTTTTAATCTTTGAAAATTGATAGATTTTAGCTTAAAACTAATAGAAAATTCTAGAGTTTGATATTTGAAACCTTATTGTTTAGAATGATTAAAAGTGGACCCTATTTATAAAGGAAAATTTAAAGGAAGTTAAGAAAAAATTGGGTGATCTACCAGCATCAGCAACATGCTTTAAATGCTAGCATACTGCCTAGTAAGGTGGCACAATATGGGTGCTGCCTGATCTTTAATGCCGCCCAGCCTAACCCTTACCTGTCTCTTCTGCTCAACTTATTTTGGCCCATTTTAGCCCATTTTTAACAAGATTCAAGCTCTATTTGATTATACAGGTTCATAATTGAGTGTCAATCGTTTGAAGATGCAAATTTTGAGGAAATACATTTTTTTGATGGGGCATGCCCCCTTGACCCCTGTTTGCTAACTAGTTAGCATGACCACCGTACTAACTCTGTGTAGCGCACTAATCTTAGTTGGTGTCAACCTGTGGCTAGATCATAAGGGTGCAAAATTAAGGGGTCATAGTCAGAATTGGCTTTGAGCAAAAAGTGATTCTGATGACAATGAACCTACGGATGACAGTTGGGAAAGGAACCAAAGGGATGTTTGGGTAAAAGGCATGGTTGAATTTTAAACGTAGAGGATAGGTGGAAAAAGGAACCATAGGGATCTTTAGGTGATTGTTGCTAAGTGTTTATGGGTGAAAATGGTGAATTTTTGGTAAAAAAGGGCAAAAAAAGGAACCACAATGATGCCTAAGTGATCATTACTAGACATTTATGGATGAAATGATCCTAAGGCTATCCTAGGATGGTTTAAAAGGGAGACCTAACACTATGTAAGGTTAATGATCCTAAGATAGTCCTTGGATGGTCTAAAAAGTTCTGAAAGAGAAAGTTAACCTTATGTTAGGTCAATGATCCTAAGGCTATCCTAGGATGGTCTAAAAAGTTCTGAAAGAGAAAACTAACCCTATGCTAGGTTGATGATCCTAAAGCTATCCTAGGATGGTCTGATGTTAGAAAGGAAACCTAACCTTGTGCTAGGTTGATGATCCTAAGGCTATCCTAGGATTGTCTGATAAGTTTGAAAAAGATACCTAACCATACGTTAGGTTTATGATCCTAAGGTTGTCCTAAGATGGGTCTAATATTGATGGTTCTAGTCTTAGTCTAGGAATTCAGATTGATGATTTGTCAGATTAATGGTCTATCTTGCTTCAGGATTTAGATTAATGATCTTTGTTGATTTGGAATGATGATTTGCCTTGTTTTAAGCATTTAGATTGATGATCCTTCTTGACTCAAATTGGTGATCCATCTTGCCTTGTAAATTTTGACTTGAAAATCCATCTTGATTTAAGAGTTTATTTAATGCAAAATACATAGGATTACGTAATGATTGGATACTTTGAAGCTATGAAAGGTCACTTTGGTAGGAAAGCTAAGTTTTTAGGAGAAAAATGGCCCTATTTTAAAAAGGTGAATATTTGGAAGGGAGGTGGCCCCACTTTAGAATGATAAAGGAAAGTAATTAAGTCATTTTGTTCAGATAAACCAGCTTAGGAATGGTAGGGTCATATTTTATTTAGACTAGGTATGAGGCTAGTTAAAGGGTTGATCAAAGGTTATCAGTTCAGCCTTACAGGAGGAAGAGATTAAGCTAGTTAGCTTGAAAGGCTTAGTCATCCTTGGCCTTTTCATTTAGGATAAAATTGAACTACCAGCTTAGGGTTAAATTAGGTGTGAGGCTGCTTGGTCAATGGCTATTAGTTCGGCATAGATGGAAGTCACTTTGGAAGGTTAAGCCAAGTATGGCTGAAAGAGGTTGGGCTGAGTTTAGGTAGGTTTGGCTTCAAATAAGGTTTGGTTTGAGGTTAAATTTAGAAAGCTCAATCAGGGAAGTGAAGTCCTTTGAGATGATTAGGTCGATAGGTTAGGTTGATCTTGTCTCTAAAGAAGTTCCCACGAAGGTCTTTTGTTAGGTCTAGTAATTGGCTTGATCAGTTATGGCCTCTGGGGAGAATCAATTTGGAAGCTTGGTCTAGTTTGGCTTTAGGAAAGATTATTTAGAATGAGTGGATCATTTTAAAAGTCTTAGTTGGGTTTAGGCTTGGCTAGGGTTATTGGGAAGCTCAGTCTTGTTTTGTTATATAAGAGGTAAGATTAGAGGCTTGGTCAGGTTCTGGCCTTTGGGGAGTTCATTTAGAAGGGTTGGACAGACTTTGCCTTAAGACTGTATCAGAGAGTTCAGGCTAGAGTGATAGACTTTATAGGAGATCGAACTAGGAGACTAAGTCTTGCTTATAAGAAAGGTCAACCTAGGCTATCAATTTTGAAGGCTCAGCTTGATTTGGCCTTAGAGGAGATCATAGGCTTCATAAATGAAGGCCTTTTAGGAGTGGGCTTCATAAATGAAGGCCTTTTGGGAGTGGACTTCATGGTGAAGGCTTCTTAGTTAGGCTTCATAGTGAAGGCTTCTCGATTTTAGCTTTATAGGAAAGGCTTCTTGATTTTTGCTTTATAGTAAAGGGTTTATGGTAAAGGCTTCTCAATTTGGGTTTCATGGTATAAGCTTCTCGGTTTGGGTTTCATGGTGAAGGCTTCTCTATTTGGGCTTTATAGTGAAGGCTTTTCAGTTTGGGCTTTATTGAAGGCTTCTTAGTTTAGGCTTCATAATGAAGGGTTCCAGGTTTAGGCTTTGTAGTGAAGGCTTTTAGGCATGTGCTTTATGATGAAGGCTTCTCGGTTTAGGCTTCTTGATGAAGGGTTTTAAATTTAGGTTTCTTGATGAAGGCTTCTAGGCTTAGGCTTTATGGTGAAGGCTTCTTAACTTGGGCTTTATGATGACGGCTTCTAAGTTTAGGCTTCTTAGTTTGGGCTTTTCTACAAGATAATTAGCTTTATCTTAGATATAGTGCTATAGGTTTTAGTCATAAGGACACCACATACTCATGGATAGGAGGTCTTCCCTTGGACATGGTTACACCAATCTAAGAGGATTAAGTTCAGAATAGTTTGCAAGCTTATTGATCTCAGAGATTATATGTTTTTCCAAGTGTGAGGCCTCGCCCGAGCATTGGTCTGGTCCGCTGAGGGATCGAAATGCTCTTTGGTAGAAACTCCGCGATTGGAACTCGCTATGAGTTCGGAAAATTGATTTTTGTAATGTTCAATTGTAAAGTGAGTTGCCACTTTAATTTATTTATTTTAATTGGGAAAATTAAAGAAAAACCCAAATTGATTGACTCCAAAAATGTTTTGATTTTATCCCAATGGAAAATGCACCAATCCGCGAGTGACCAAGGAGGGCTCGGGGATCAGGTTTTGGTAATTACACAGTTAAGAAAATGTATTTTCTTTAGTTTGGCTAAAAATGCAAAATAACTCTTGAAAAATGAATTTTTGTGTATGCATGAACATGAATATAATGATGAATGAACAGATATATGATATGATGGAATGACAATAATAAATAAATAGGCAAAATAAATCCAACTTAATTATTATAATATCAAAACAAATGAAGTAAAAGGGATCTTTTCTCTAGCCCTTATGGGTACTAGGAAAAGCACACATTCCCCAAAATAAACTGAAAATAATCACAAACAAAAGATTACTATGAATAAATCAAAATAAAAAGGAAAACAATATTGATAAAAGATTTTGGAGTTGATGCCCTTCAGAATGGCAGCCTGCGTATCCTATCAAATAGGAATCAAACCCCACGCAGTTCTCCCTTCTTGCGAAGGAGGAATTTTAAAAATGTGTTAATTTGCTTATTAACTTAATTCTGATTCTTAAATTAATAAGTTTTTAGATCTTTTCAGTTTTAGACCTAATGAAAATTCTAGATCTGAATTTAGAATTTTAAAATAGGAAAGGGATTATATCTTTGCTTTTCTCGGTTTGCGGACGAATGGAACTAGTTTTGCCTCCAATCTCAACCCCACCTTGAATTCAAAGGAAGCTTGGAATCTAGATCTAGAAGCAGCAAATGTGTGAGTATAAGAACGAAAGAAATATGCCTGAATTGCTTTGAAATGCTCTAGAGTGCTTTAGAGTTCATTGGAAATCGTTGGAAGTCATTGGAAATCATGCCAAATGAGGTTGGAGGAAGCTCCTATTTATAGAGCTGCCAGAGGAGGTGCCGGCAGTATGGACGGCGGCGTCAGCGTGGCGCCGGTAGCAGGGGCGGCACGGCTGATGCGCTGGCCATCTGGGCGGCCCACCAGACGTGCCGCCATACCGGCGGCATGACTTTGATGCCGCGCCGGCGGCACTGCCTTTTTCTAATGGCACAGGATGCGTGCCGCCTAAGGATGTGTGCCTCCCAATGCCACTCGCGTGGCTCAATCCATTTCTGTCTGTTTTGGGCCCGTTTTAGCTCTGATTCAAGCTCTGTTTGATTTTGTGAATTCATAACTGAAAGATGGTCCACTAGAGGTGCATTTTTGAGGGTTCACAACTGCCCCCCTTATATGATTTGGCCAGACAGAGGCCAAATCTGATAAGTGTGAACCGAAGGCTTAGGATGCCATTCCAAGAATTTTGAACATCCCTTTCAGCATTGGGATTTATGTAAGAGCTTTATGTCTAATTTCTGGCTATTCTGATTCAGTTTGGACTGTTTTCCAATTTTCAGGCTATTTTTGAATTTTTAGCTTTTCTGCAATTTCAGGAGATTCTGAACTCCGATTGAGACCCTGTTTGTTTTAGGAGATGGATAAAAATCTCACGGATTCACTGCTTCAAATGGCACTGAATTTCGACTTAAAATGAGCTTGTTATGGTAAAACCACGTGAATTGGACCTGCGAATCAAAAAAGTGAAAAAGATGTTATGATGGGGGGCCCACCTTTTCCTCTATATAGAGCTTAACTTCCTTCACTCTTTCTCATAACTTCATTTCTCTCTCTCTCTCTCTTCTTTTCTTTCTCTCTGTCTAGCTTCTTTTCTTCTCTCAAATTTTACTTCCTTTCTTTTACTTTCTCCTGATGGATATCTTCAATCAGCCAGCAGCGAGTGCTGAAAATTCAGAGATATTGCTAAAGGAGCCAGAGCAACACATCAGCTTCACTGGAACTCTTCAGATATGCTTTCCTTTTCCTGCACAGTCAGTAAAAATTCTAATAATAATAATAATAATTTTTTTTTTACAAAAAATTATAAAAATTACAGAGGATAAATTTAAGGCCTTGGGGTGGCCATAGTGTCATGGAGCTGGTCCGCATTTATTTGACTAATCAGGAGGCTGTCCGTCTGCGTCTTGGGCCATCTGGACTACTCGGGTGGCTGGAGCTGGATGTCAAGTAGCCAGTTAATATCGTTATGCTCAAAGCATTAGTAGAGCGTTGGTGGGATACTACAAACACATTCCACCTTGGCTGTGGTGAGATGACAGTCACTCCCTTCAAGTGGAGCATGCTTACTGGTATGCATTTCAGATCTCGTCCTCTCGAGTTTTATTCTTCATGGATCGAGCGCTCTTCTGTAGAGATGACCGCTCTGATTGGGGCTGATCCCCCTTATGGGAGCCTGAATGTCCCACGTTCTTAGCTTCATAAGACTTTGATGACTATGGGTTAGGCTCCTAGTCAGTATAGTGTCGATTAGGGTGCTAGACTTTGTGCCTTGATTATCTTGAGCTGTACTTTTCTGCACAACAACAAAGACTGCATAAATCTAAATATCCTGCGATCTTTGGAGAATTTGGATGAGATTGAGGAGTTTGATTAGGGAGGTGATGGCCTTTGTGCTATGTATCATGAGATGTGCAGTATCTCCCGTGGCACGCTTTGTGGGCATGGTGGTACCTCCATTGTGCTTGAGGTGAGTATTACTCTGTGGTATTTTGTTGTCTGATCTCTGCCCAGTGACTGACAAAATTGTGTTCCTTGCAGTACTAGGTTTATGAGCATTTTTCGATGCTGGCTCCATCACTGACAGAGCCTAATGCTATTGATCCCCCTTACAGACGCATTTGGAGGACGTCCAACAGACTTGACTTCATGACGAGGCAATTTGATCAATGCAGACAGTTCTTTGCTACTGTGACTGTAGACTAGATATTTCTCTATTGATCTTAATCTGAATCTTACTGTTTCATCTTCTACTACTGCATATTGTAATTTGTTTGCAGGTGAGATGGTCTCCATTTATCAGGTTCATGGAGTGGATCCCTGACTGGATCAGGCCTAGCATGGCCTTGGCCTCTTGTCAACTCTTACTCCGCTGTGAGTCCCTGAGGATGTTCTATCTGGGAGAGAGGGTAAGGGCACAGGTTACAGGAGAGAGAGTTGTGCCACTGCCCCCTCCGACAGATATAAGGTTTGGGCTGGCTATCCTGGGAGAGGATGAGTGGGTTAATGGAGTTTCCTGTCTGGATTTTCTATTGTCGGACACGGATTATGATGAGTTCTGTGAGACATCCCTGATGCGGGGGACACCTCCCTTAGATAGATTGCGAGCACCGTCACATAGGAGATCGAGTTCAGCATCTTCCCGAGGTCTTCCCTCTAGAGTTGGGAGCTTCTCACGGGCTGGTGGTATTGTTCTAGTGGGCAGCATATGTCCTAGGGTTGGACCTTCAGGTGTTATGGTGGGCCATTTAGGTTTTACAACTGATCCTTATAAGGTTAGCCCTTCAAGGGCTAGCGGCTCTGCCCCAGCTCCAGCTCCAAATGTTTTAGTGGGAGGTCCGACTGATTCAGTTCCCTTGCCTACTGGTCTTATCCGCTTGCCAGCTTATCTGGATTATTTCTCTGGTGACGACCGATTATGTCGTTACCATCTTCCCAATGAGCGTCCAGCCTTCTTTCCTACTATCCCTGAGACTGTGATAGAGGTAATGACTTTGCTCAGCTGGAACTTTTACAGTTTTGCCTTGTATTGATTCTGATATGTCTTTCTTCCTCAGGTTCCTATGGATTTTGTTCACTATCATTACGACCTCTTGGGCCGATATGCATTTGCTTTGACCACCTTTCTGTATGAGAGGGATTTGTTGGAGGATAGTCACGAACAGGATGTGCCCAGGCAAGGACGTCGCAGACCCAGGCATGGTTGCTAGAGACCTTTTTTTTTGTCAGTTTTTGCTTTTTTATGTATACATGTACTGAGGATGATGGATGTATGCATGATATTTTGAATGTATGCACTTTTATGCTTATGGAAATGTATGACATATTATGACTTTATGTATGTTTTGAATGACATGGGTGCATGGTATGAATGTGGATGATTGGCTGAAATAAGAATTCCATTGCACTATACCTTACGCTTTTCTCTCATTTTCTACTTGATTTTGAGAAAAATGAACGATTTTAAACCCGAAATCATGTAAAAACTTGTTTTGAGGGAAGGAGGCATAAGGAGGCAGGGGATGGTTTGGGCAGCACAGTAGGCATGCCGCCGGTACGGGCAGCACAGCTGCCATGCTGCCACCTCAGGCAGCACGTCTGTCATGCCGCCTCTGTAGCGGCACGGCCGGCGTGCCGCCGTACAGGGCAGAACGCTTACTGTGCCGCCTGCAGCAGTTAATGCAAGTCAGAATCTGTCTATTTAAATAGCTTTTTCTGCCCATTGTCAGTCCGTACTCTCAATTTATGTGCCTCAAAAAGTCATTTTCAATTATTTTTTTGCTCTCCATCAAAAATTTTATTTTTATTTCTCAAAATGGAGCCTTATTTCAACCATGCGATGTTCTTATGGTGCAATAACCTCACAAAAGTGGAGAGAATTAATTTAGGAAAGTATGGGGTAAGCGCTATACCCACCCTAAGAGGAATAAAGGTGGATTGGGAATTTTTACATGCCTGCTTGCACTTTTAGGATCCAACTGCCCATGTTTTCATGGTTTGGTGCATCTATGGAAGAGATGTGTCCTACATTTGAGGAATTTTCTGTGCTGCTTGGATCTGATCCAGAGGCTATGCTGGCTACTCCTGTAGAGAAGGTAGGATATTTCAACTCCTTCAAAGGACTTCTTGATTTGAGCACTGAGATTGCTAGTCCCATGGTGGTGGATGACTGGGTAGATTTGACTGCTGTGATAGTAGAATTCCATAACCCTAAAGATTTTGAGGATGATGGGTGGTTCCATTTGAGGATGCGGGCTTTATCTTTCTGTCTGACTGTCGGATACATCTTTGTGAGCCCTACTGGCTGGGGCGATGCTAGAGTTATTGAGTTGATTTCGCAAATAGAAGAAGGAAGATCTATTGCAGCCATAGTGTTGGCTGAGACCATTATGAGTTTGGACAGATCTTGCACTTCTGGTGGGCCGTGGTCAATTAGCCCTATTATTCTTCAGGTTAGTTAACTCCTAGAAATCAGAGAAGACTAAAAGAGCTGTTATTCTTGAGGAGATAGAAGAAGAGACATGATTATTGTTTTAGTTTGGGATAAAATTTTTGACCATGTCTATATTTTCTTTCAAATGTTCCAAAGTTTAAATGAGATAAAATAAGACATCATTATTTCATTTTTTATCTCTTTTGTTGCTCTAATTTTTGCCTAAGCCGCCCTTTTGGGTTTTCAAATTAACGAGCTTTTTATTTTTCATTTCATTTTTCAGTGACACAATTAAGCGCTGAATGATTGTGAAAAATGAAAATGTTATTGATGAGTTGGACTGAACCCGCATGGGCTGCCTACGTATCTCCTTACAATGATTTGCGATTTTTATTCCTTTTTTCCTTTTTGTGGAGAATCAGGTCCACGTAGTTCTGACATTGAGGAAAAGAATGTGAATGCTGATCAATATTTGCAAAATGCTATGCATGAGTTACAAGGATGCTTTATGCAAAGTATCTCTTGAGTTGATCTAGATTGCATGGGCTAGCAAATTCTATGCCATCCAAGTCTGTCAAGATTGCAACTCCTCCGGATAAGATATTCTTGATCAGAAATGGACCACTCCAGTTTGGTCTGAATTTTCCCCTTGGATCATGAACAGGTGCCCTTGTTTCTTTCAAAACAAGGTGACCCTCTCGCAATCCTCTATCCCTGACTCTCTTATCAAAATGCCGAGCCAGTTTCTGTTGATAACCTTGCATATGATATAAGGCATCTATTCTCTTTTCATCGATGGCCAGAGGTTGGTTATGGTAACCTTTTGCCCATTCCACTTCGTCCAACTGGCTCTCCCTCAAAATGCGAGCTGACCTGATTTCTACCTCGATTGGTAGGATGGCTTCCATCCCATACACCAAAGAGTAAGGTGTAGCACCGATTGGAGTACGTACTATTGTCCTGTATCCCTATAAGGCATATGGCAAATGCAGGTGCCAATCCTTATGGTTGTCAGCCATCTTTTGTAGTATACTTTTCAGAGTCTTGTTCGCGACTTCAACTGCTCCGTTTGTCTGAGGTCTGTATGGAGAAGACTTGTGATGCTGAATTTTCTCCTTTTGTAATAGTAGAGCAACCTCCTTTTGGAAGTGAGATCCATTATTAGTAATGATCTCAAGGGGGACTCCGTACCTACAAAGGATGTTGGTACGAATAAATTGGGCTACTCGTTTGGAGTCCAATACTTGGTAAGGTGCAACTTCAACCCATTTAGAGAAATAGTCAATAGCTACCAGAATGAACTCATGTTTACCAGAAGACTTTGGGCTTATCTTGCCGATGACGTCTAGGCCCCAAGTTGCAAATGGCCAAGGCATGGTGATAGGAGATAGAGGTACAGGAGGCTTCTTCTGAAGTTTTGCATAGATCTGACACTTATAGCACCTCTGAACATGTCTTGCACAATCTTGATTCATGGTAAGCCAGAAGTAACCCTGATTCATGATCTTGCGGGCTAGATAAATTCCATTCATGTGTGGACCTTCGCTGCCACCGTGCATCTATTCCATGATCTGTTGGGCTTCTACTTCAGTGACACATCTCAGATGGATGTTATCCCAAGTCCACTTGTAGAGTATTTCCCCATTTGGAATGAAACTCTTGGACAACTGTCTTAAAGTCCTCTTTTCTGTCTTAGAGTCTCCTTCAGGAAGTCCATTCTTGATGTAGTTGAAGATATCCCAAAACCATGGTTTGCTATCAACCGCTTGGACATTCAGACAATGAGCTACACAGCCTGACTCATGCCTAACTTCAATTATAACTGGTCTGATTATGAACCCGTCGCTTATATCAAGCATAAAGGCGAGCATTGCCAAAGCATCAGCAAATCTGTTCTTCGTCCTTGGAAGATAATAGAAAAACAGTTCATAGAAACTAGCTGCTAGTTCATTTAGGCGTTTATGGTAAGGAACCAAATGCTCTTCTCTGATCTTCCACTTTCCCAAGGCTTGGGAGACTATTAGATTCGAATCCCCATAAATCTCAAGGCATTTGATTCTGAGCTTTATTGTTGCCTCAAGACCACAGATGCATGCCTCATATTCTGCTTCATTATTTGTCACTTTAAAGTTCAACTTGATGGCAATGGGTAAGTTTTCCCCACTTGGTGTAATGAATACAATTCCAGCACCATATCCTTTGTTGTTAGATGCCCCATCAAAGTAAAGCTTCCATGCTTCAGTGTCAATTATCAGGATGTCTTCATCGGGAAATTTAGGTTCAACCCAATGATCATCTATTGGAGCTGCAGCTAATTGATCAGCCATTATGCTACCCTTTACTGCTTTTCGCTGCACATATTTCAGATCATATGCAGCTAATACAGCCATCCACCTTGCCATCTTACTGTCAAGAATCAGCTTCTCCATAAGAAATTTCAAAGGGCTCTTATCGGCAAGAACATGAGTTGTGAAGGAACAAAGGTAGTGTTGCAGCTTGTGGCAGACCCATACTAAAGCAAGGCACAATTTTTCTGTAAAACTATACTTGAGCTCATGAGATAACATCCTCTTGCTCAGGTAATAGATTGCATTCTCCTTGCTAGAGTCTAGAGCATTTTGGGCAAGCATTGCCCCCATTGCTTCATCGGTTACTGATAGATAAAGCAATAAGGGCTTTCCAAACCTTAGCGGCTGTAGCACTGGTGGGTTCAGTAAATACTGTTTGATCTGGTCAAAGGCTCTTTGACAGTCATCATTCCATTGCTTGGAGGCTCCTTTTCTAAGTAGCTTGAAGATGGGACCACATACATCAGCCAATTGATTGATGAATCGACTAATGTATTGTAGCCGTCCAAGGAAACCTCTAATCTTCTTTTCTGTTTTTGGAGGTGGCATTTCCAGAATTGCCTTCGACTTAGCAAGGTCCACTTCTATACCCTTCTTGCTGCATATGACCTAGGAACACTCCAAATGAGGCTCCGAAGACACATTTGGCAGGATTGAGTTTGAGATTGTATTGGCGAAGTCTAAGGAAGAATCACCTTAATGCCTCTGAATGGTTTTCAACAGTGGTGCCTTTGATTACCATGTCATCCACATAAACTTCAATTTCTTTATGCATCATGTCATGGAAAATGGTAGTTGCCATCCTCTGGTAGGTTGCTCCAGCATTTTTAAGCCCAAATGGCATGATCCGGTAGCAATAGGTGCCCCATTCAGTAATGAATGCTGTCTTCCCTTTATCCGGAGGATGAACCATTATCTGATTATACCTCGCAGCCATATCGATTAAGGAAACCAATTCAGATCCTGCCATGCAGTCTACCAACAAATCAATGTGAGGTAAGGGAAAATCATCCTTGGGACAGGCTTTATTCAGATCCCTGTAATCTACACACATTCTGACTTTGCCATCTTTCTTGGGAACTGGCACAATGTTAGCCAGCCAGGATGGATAACTAATGGGCTCAATGAAATTGTGATCCAGTAGCTTGGCAATTTCTTCTTTGATTGGAATAGACCATTCTGTCTTGAGTCTTCTTAATTTCTATTTAACAGGCTTAGTACCTGGATAAACTGGGATTTTGTGAACTGCGATGCTTGGATCCAACCCGTCATGTCTTTTGGTTGCCATGCAAAATAGTCTTGAAATTCTCTGATCATCCTTTCAATGTGATCCTTGTCTATGCATGCAGATGCAATGTATGTAATTTTTTGTATGTCATGAGTGCCAACATTGATGGGCTCTTTAATTGTGTCATCTTTTATTTCATTTATTTCATTTTTATTTGATGTCTCATTTAAGTCAGATTTAAAAGTTGGAACATCAAAGAAAAATGGAGACACAGAGTCATAAGAGAAATGAGTTTGACTTTTATTGATTTCAAATGGGGATATGTCCCAATTTACATCAAAACAAAAAGTGAGACCCTTAAGGTCAATTACATCATCAATAGAAGAAATAGAAGAGATAGACTCAGATTCAGAAGTCGAATCTATCTCAGACTGGGACTCTAACTCAGGTATGGATTCTGGTTCAGACTTGGTTCAGATGGATAGAAGGGGCTCTCCTCAAAGGACCAATTTTGCAGCTTAGTCTCGGTGGGCTGGATTAAGGTGGAAGGGTCAGTTTTCTCCTCCTCAATAGTGAGCATGGATACTTCATCAAAGAGACTAGCCTCCATGTTTTCTTCCCAATCTTGACTGAGCATGTAGATTAGTTCATAATCTTCTATCTCAAGCCTGACATCCGAAAAAATTTCAAATTTGGGAATCAGTTTTCCGGTAATAGGGCAGACCCAAGGCTTAGGAAAATTACAGTAAGGAACTGTGTCACCTTCCTTTACAAAGTAGCCATTTAGAGTTTTGAAGTAAGGGCGTATGGGCCAGTCATAAACCTCACCTCTCTTAAGGGCTGCTATTTTGTCTTTGGCCCGATTTTCCGTCTCTTCCATATCTTCATCAGTGGGCTTGTACCCTAGCCCAAATGGTGGTGTTGCCACTGGATAATCTAGGAAGGACTTCAAGCGCTGTTGGCTTCTTCCTAAACCTAGACCAGGAAAGTAATTCATTTTACGAAGCATATTAGCAATAGCAATATTTCCAAAGGGGTCAAAATCAAAGGGAACGAATTCTTTACCTTCATCACCCTCAATGAATTGTATAAAGGAGAAACCCGATAGTGGATAGGAGGATAGCTCAGGTTGAATCTCGAGAATAGGAACAGAGCTTGGAATGTCTGGTCTTCCATGCATGTCCCCTTTTACAGTCAAAATCCCATTTTTGAAAGGGAGCTTGACCTTCTGGTGTAGGGAAGAAGGGATAGCCTTTGCTTGGTGGATCCAAGGCCTCCCCAGTAATAGGCTAAAATAAGATGGTACATCAATCACTTGGAATGGTATGGTAAAAGATGTTGGCCCAATAGTTACATCAATGATGGCTACTCCAAGGACCTCCCTCTTGGTGTTATCATATGCCCTTACAATCTGATCTGAAGGGGTAAAATCAGTAACCTCCAAACCTAAGCAGCTTGCCACTTTTAGAGGGCACACATTCAGAGCTGAACCATTATCAATGAGAACCATTGGCACAGTCTTTCCCCGTGTAACCACTGTGATGTAGAGGGCATTGTTGTGCTTAGGATCTCCTTTTGGAATGTCAGTTTCTCCAAAAGTAATAGATACCCCTTTAGCGGCAGAGGTAATAGAGGCCATAAGGTTTTCTGGTGTGATGTCAATTGGAGCTTGGCATTGATTCAGTGCCTTGCAAAGAGCTTGGCGGTGAGGATATGAAGATTGGATCAAACTCCAAATTGAAATGTTGGCTTGTGTCTTTTTGAGTTGTTTAAGAATGGGATCTTCATCTGGTTCAAGAATCCCTTTTAATTTATCGGTTGGTGCAAAAATGGGTTGGGTAGGTTGTGTGTTTGGGATTGGTTGGTTCTGGATAATTCTGCCACTTCTGGTAATGGCATCAATCTCCTCAACCAGGTTAGAGAGGTCCAGGACACAGCAATAGCTGGGATTTGACTCTATCAAGGAGACATGGTCAACTCCCTCATGATTGTTTATAACATTGACTGTGTGGTTAGGCAAGGGGTTAGTGTTGATGTTGGGTCGGGCTTTTAGGGGAATCAGGTGATTGGAGTCAATGAGGTCCTGAATTCTATGTCTAAGGACCTTGCACACATCTGTTTTGTGCTTAGGTCCTTGATGATAATCGCACCTCTCATGTGGGTTGTAATTTTTGGGAAGTGGATTGGGGATTAGTTTTGGTTCCAAAAGTTTTACCATGTTTCCCTCAAATAGCTTCTTCAAGATGATACTCATGGGCACACCTCCAAGGTCGGAAAACTGCCTCCTTTCAATCTGGATAGGCTTCTTGATTGTCCTATTATTAACTTCCCCCCCTTTCTGATTTGTTGAGGGAGTGACATTACCCTGATGAGTAGGTCTCTTATACCTTGGCCCCGATGCAGTGTCTTCTTTGATCTGACCACTCTGAATCAAATCTTTGATTTTTGAAGCAGTGGTAATTAGGGCCTTGAAGGAAGGTAAGTACTGCGTCTGTAGCCTTTCTTGGTAAACTGGTAAGAGGTTCTTGACAATTATGTCAATTTGCTCATTTTCAGGAGGTTGGTTTACCATTTGAGAAGCCTTCTTCCTCCACCTCGTAAGGAACGAGGAGAAAGATTCCTTAGCATTCTGTTTGGTGGTCTCGAGGTCTCTTTTGGTTACATCAACCTCGATATTGTAGTGATACTGCTGAACAAAAATATCGCAGATGTCTTCCCAGGTCCGCTTCTTGGTGACATCCAAATCCATAAACCACTTCACAGCTATTCTAGTAGTGATTGTTGGAATAACTGGGCTAGAAGTTGATTATCCACACCCAATGGCTGCATAGCTCCCACATAGACTTTGAGGTGGGTCTTGGGGCAAGTAGTCCCATCAAATTTGTCAAATTCAGGCATCTTGAATCTGGGAGGAACCCTTGCATCAGGGAACAAGCTTAAGGATTTTGTATCGATCAAATCCTCTTTCTTCTTCATCCCTAACAGCATTTTCTCCATGCTCTCCATCTTTTTCATGCAGGCTTTAATCTCAGGGTTAACCTCCTTTCTTTGGAAAGGATCCGCGGGTTGGGAGGTGGAGGCAGAAGTGATGTTTGTTGTTGGTGAGTTATTCTTGAGGAACTCTGGTGATGGGATTGGTAGTGGCGGGATGGTATCAATGTTTGCAATTTCTTTGTCTTTGGATTCAACTCTAAAAGTGGATCCATAAACAGGATAATAAGTGGGTTTCGGGTCAAGTTTGAATGATTTTGGGTCAGTGGGGTTTTGGGCCAGAGAGGTCTGTTCCAGCATAGTACAGACATCCTCCATGATAGCCCTCCTTTGGGCCCTCAGCATATCTTGGAAAAGGGCTTCCTGCTTTTTCATGATGTTCTCTTGATGTTCATAAAGTTTGGAGAACAACTCATCGAAGATCTCATCAGCCCTGGTAGTATTGGTCTCTTCTCCGGCAATAGACATCTTTTCAACCTTTAGGATAAAGAAATAAAGCTGGGTCAGTTTCTAGCTTACGTATGGAATAAAGATCATGGAATATATCAGTATTTGGGACCATAGGTTGACATGGGTTTTTGGGACTAGCAGTGTTTGAGTGGAATTAAGACTCTCCAATTTTGTAAGGTTTTATGCATGCATGTATGTATGCATGAATGAAAAAGGTTTCATGATAATGATATACCAAGTTCAGTATTATGGTACATACAATCCTAAAGGAAAGGTTCTATGAGTCATTAGATGAAAAGGTTAAGGTGGTTTGAAGGGAACCTATCACACTAGAGATGCGATATACCTAACCACATGTGAGACAAGGAGCCTCGCGTGGGTCCAATGGTACGTGCATACTCGTTACACCTCTAAAAGGATTAGAGGATACATCGTGGGCTGGATGATTTCACTATCGGTAAGCAGACCTAAGGAAGGTTGCCCACTCAATGTTACTTTCTATCCTTTGTTTTCCTAGGAAACTAGGGTTTTTGTGGACAAGGAGTCCGATGTAATGATGTACGAAAGAGTTATTTTGCGTTTAAATCCAAACTTGGTATTATGCCAAAAGTAAGCCACTTTACCTTTTATTTGAAAAAGATTTTTTTCCCAGTGGAGTCGCCAACTGTGAGGCCTCGCCCGAGCACCGGCCCGGTCCATCGAGGGATCAAAATGCTCTTCGGGAGAAACTCCACGATTGGAACTCGCTATGAGTTCAGAAAATTGATTTTTGTAATATGTCAATTATAAAGTGAGTCGCCACTTTAATTTATTTATTTTAATTGGAAAAATTAAAGAAAAATCCAAATTGATTGACTCCAAAAATGTTTTGATTTTATCCCAATGGAAAATGCACCAATTCGCGAGTGACCAAGGAGGGCTCGAGGATCAGGTTTTGGTAATTACACAATTAAGAAAATGTATTTTCTTTAGTTTGGCTGAAAATGCAAAATAACTCTTGAAAAATGAATTTTTGTATATGCATGAACATAAATATAATGATGAATGAATAGATATATGATATGATGGAATGACAATAATAAATAAATAGGTAAAATAAATCCAACTTAATTATTACAATATCAAAACAAACGAAGTAAAAGGGATCTTTTCTCTAGCCCTTATGGGTACTAGGAAAAACACACATTCCCCAAAATAAATTGAAAATAATCACAAACAAAAGATTAATATGAATAAATCAAAATAAAAAGGAAAACAATATTGATAAAAGATTTTGGAGTTGATGCCCTTCAGAATGGCAGCTTGTGTATCCTATCGAATAGGAATCAAACCCCACGCAGTTCTCCCTTCTTGCGAAGGAGGGGTTTTAAAAATGTGTTGATTTGCTTATTAACTTAATTCTGATTTTTAAATTAATAAGATTTTAGATCTTTTCAATTTTAGACCTAACGAAAATTCTAGATCTGAATTTAGAATTTTAAAATAGGAAAGGGATTATACCTTTGCTTTTCTCAGTTTTTGGACGAAAGAAATATGCCTGAATTGTGTGAGTATAAGAACGAAAGAAATATGCCTGAATTGCTTTGAAATGCTTTAGAATGCTTTAGAGTTCGTTGGAAATCATTGGAAATCATGCCAAATGAGGCTAGAGGAAGCTCGTATTTATAAAGCTGCCAGAGGAGGTGCCGGCGTTACGGACGGCTGCGTCGGCGCGGCGCCGGCGGCAGGAGAGGCACGGCCGATGCGCAGGCCATTTGGGCGGCACGCCAGACGTGCTGCCATACCAGTGGCATGACTTTGATACTGTACCGGCGGCACGACCCTTTTCCGGCGGCACGGGATGCGTGCCTCCCAATGGCTCAATTTGTTTCTGTCTGTTTTAGGCCCATTTCAGCTCTGATTCAAGCTCTGTTTGATTCTGTGAATTCATAACTAAAAAATGGTCCACTGGAGGTGCATTTTTTAGAGTTCACACCAAGGAAGCTTGACCTTTTAAAAATAATGAGATGTTTGCCAAAAAGGCATGGGATAGGCTTTGACTAGTCTAGGCACCTTTTAATCAACTTATGGATGATAAGCCTTGGGAGATATGCCTTGACTTCTAGTTTTGTTAAGGAATTTGACTTCGATGATGATGAGTCCTAAGAGACTTGAGGATCTGTAGTTCTGCCATGTTGAGATTTTTCCAAGGAAATGGTGATATGAGGCCTAAGCTTGAAATGATGGTGTGATTCGCCAATACGGCTTGAGAAGTTTAGGAGTGGTTTAAAAGTAGGTTGGAACTTCTAAAAAGAGGTTAAGGAGGTTGTATGGTTTTGCTATTTGTAGCATGATTCATAGAAAAGAGCAAGTCAATCTTTCTTGCTTTTGAGATTAAAAGGACATTTTGGGTGACACTCTATTGGCTTAAATGTAGATGATATACTAACTAAAAGGAAGTGCTCTAAAGAGTGGTTAAAGGACTAATGAGAATAGACAACATAAGAATCATGCTCCTAATAAGAGATAGGAATATGACGGATAGGAGATATGTATTAGCATTTTAATCTAAGTGGCGGAATGGATTGACAAGAGATGATGACATTATAGGAAGACATGCCCCCATTGTAGAATAAAGACATAGAAGATAGCATAAATTTATAGCACAAGCCTCTAATAAGGAAGGATGACATTGAAGACATAAGACAAGAGGATTGATTGAAGATGATTTCACAACTTTAGACACGTGGAAAAATGACTAGGATGAGCTCTCTCTCTCTCTCTCTCTCTCTCTCTTTCTTAGCTCTAACTTCTGCCTAAGTCGCCCTTTTGGGTTTTCAACCTAGCGAGATTGAATTAATGAAATTTAGAAGAAAACATTCCACCATAATTTGGCTACTACTTTAAGGGGCTTCAATTTTTGAGTTCTTGGTATGACATGACTTTTCTTAACTTGCTACCACTTGTTAAAGTGCATTATTTAATTACCCAAAGTGAAATGGGTAATTCCATTTGATTTGCTCTTCATGCTTTAACTATTTGATCACTTGACCTTCTCTTGTTAGGCACAATTTGATAGCACCTCAAATTCTAACATGTGCTAATTGTGGTGGATTTAATTGACTGTTTATTCATTTCCCTCTCTTTTTTCCCTTTTTTTTTCTTTTTTTTTCTCTCTCTTTTCTTTTTCTTTTTTTTTTCTCTCTTTTTTTTAAACTCATCCATATTAGGACTAAATGCAAAAGATAAGAAAATAAATGCATAAATAAGGAAATGTAGATGCATTATTATAAAGAAAACTTTATTACAAGATGAAAAAAAAGGGACTAACATGGTAAACACAAAATACATAAAAAAAGACAGCAAACATAGACTTGGATTTAGACTATAGACTTTGATATGTGGACTCGGACTCACGCTTAGACTTAGAATTCAATCTCAAATAGGTTAAATTATTTGAACTTGAATTACTTCTTGACATGCCTTCTAAGGTTGAGGTAAGGTAGGGTCAAGTCAAGTTCAAATTCCTCATCACTATTCATGGTGGTGGTGGGGAATTCAACTTGAAATGATATGCTTTAGATGCAATCTTTAAGCTTTGATGCAGTTGCAACCAAAGCTCTAAAGGTGGGTAGGTATTGTGTTAACAAATGGGCTCGATATGTTAGAAGTAGATTCTTAATAATAGTATCCACTTGTTCTTGCTCAGTTGGCCTATTTACCATTTAAGGAACTTTAGCCCTCCACTTTGTAAGGAATATGGAGAAAGATTCATCTAGAAGTTGCTTAGTGGTTTCCAAGTCACACATAATGATATGCACTTCGGTGTAAAAATGATATTGCTTGACAAATGCACAATAGATATCATCCTATGTTCTTTTTTGGCTCTTGTCCAGTGAAAGAAACCCTATCCTAGCAGCTCCGATTAGTAATTGTCGAAACATTTGAGCAAGAAGCTCATCTCTAAGTCATAAAAGGTTTCATTACTCCCATATATATCTTTAAATGAGTTTTAGGGCGTGCAATTCCATTAAATCTATCCAATTAAAGCATTCTAAATTTAAAAGGAAGCTTAACCAAGGAATAAGATCAAGCTATCTATATCAATTAAGTCATTATGGTGCTTCAGAGATTTGATGGTTTTCTCTATAGCTTTAAGTTTATCTGTCACATCCTAATTTTGGAGATCTTTGAACATAGAGAGATATAAGGCCACCCATGCCCGTAGAACCCTCTCATGCACATATAAACACTACCTAGGATCATACCAAAATCTCATGCATTAACTTGAATAACTAGTAATAAAGAAATCTTTAACTAGTGAAAG
Organism: Reutealis trisperma; assembly: GCA_947687605.1. NCBI lineage: Eukaryota > Viridiplantae > Streptophyta > Magnoliopsida > Malpighiales > Euphorbiaceae > Reutealis > Reutealis trisperma. The sequence goes on from CANTUT010000948.1 coordinate 155,951, forward strand.
AATAGAAAATCTTTAACTAGTGAAAGAATAGTTTAATAAACTTTGAATACAATCCATAAGGAAAGATTGATTAAGACTCCAAATTAATCATCAAATAAATATTATTCCAAAATAAACTCCCAAATAAGAACTTTCAGAGCCATCTAAAAGTGATTCTTGCATAACATAATATGTAAATAGACTTAAAGAAGGGAATCCCTAAAGCGGAGTAGATTGCTTGAGCTATCCTTGCCTCCTCATAATGCTCACTTGGAAACCACACAAGAAAAGAGGTGAGATAGATGATCTCAATAGGTAAACAATATAGCGTATACAATAACACATATCCCTTTAAAAAGGGTTAGTGGATCATGGTTCATAGTTTGCAATTTAGCAAGGCTCGCGGATATCAAACTTATAACTTGTATAAGATAGAGTGAAGGCTATTGCTTTGTCCATTGGTAATATAATATAGAGTGAAGGCTATAACCTTGTCCACTCGTAACAAAAATATAAAGTAAAGGCTGCTGCCTTATCCACTCATAACATAAGTATAGGGTGAAGGCCGCTGCCTTGTTCACTCGTAACATAAATGTAGAATGAAGATTGTTGCCTTGCTCACTTGTAACATAAATATAGAGTAAAGGTTGCTACTTTGCTCATTTGTAACATAAATATAGAGTGAAGGCTGCTACCTTGTCCACTCTTAATATAAAGGAGATGTAACAATAACTTTGAAGAATAAAATCACATGTAAAATAGTAGTAATAAAAGTTTAGCTTATTGAACAAAAGATAAACAACGGTGTGGTTCCAAAAAGAATGTAATGTAAGGCAACATTCATAAAGGTTCTTTCTTATCAATGAATGATTTACAATAGTATCAAACCAATTATCCTCTAGAAACCTAAGCTTAACAAAGAATTCATATAGTTGTAATAAAAAATAGAAAAGAACTTGGGTTTTAAGAATTTCAATAGTTCACATATCATGATAGCTTGTACTTGTAATAAGAACATAATGTTTGCTCACCTTATGGTTCCTTAGCTCCTAGTGCTTGCAATACTTGCACTTTAATAATCCTCAAGCTCTAACATAATATTATAATTCAATACTTAGCATTTTCTTAACATCATACTATCCTATCCCATAACTACCCCATGCACATATATCATTTACATATACTTGGAGTTGGACTTAAAAGTGCACTCATCACTTGCACATAACATGTTGAGTTTTAAGTCTTATATACTTTGCCTTTTTAGGCTCACATGAATCATATAATAACTCATACCAAGACTTTGCTAAAGTCAAACACAATATATCATGATCTTTATATCAATTCAATTTAACATCCAACTTGGTACAATTAACACTTTCTATGTATATCAACCTAAAAAGTAACCTTAAAAGTGTTTTACTTGTCTCCTTTAACCAAATCATACAATCAATATCATAGTCTATTCAAGATCATTAATTCACAATTAACACATCACAAGGCCTAATTCACATGTCACTTAATCATGTATACATATTAGTCAAACATGATAGTTAAGGTTTTGGAAACCCTAATGTAGGCCGAACCTCTCTAGGCTTTGTCTAGAGTTAATCCTTCAACCAACATGCAGTACCATCCATATACACATGTCAACAATCATTAAAATATATTATACAAAAATTATAGGCCTTGGGATCAAAATCCCAAGGTAGGCCGAATGCACCCAATTATGGAAAAACATGGATTTTTTTGCTTTTCAAACTTTCCAATCATTACAGTAATATGCAAAAATATAATTTAAACCTATATTTTTCATCTAAACATAACAAAAATCATTTTAATACACAATTATGCAGGAATTGGCACCCCCTTTTTATGCAAATGCATAAAAATTTCAACTCTTAGGTTTTAGGGTTCACCTTTGGTGGATTTCCGAAGAAAGAGTTATGTTTACGGTTGAAAGTTAGTTTCTCCTTCAAATAAAACACCTAGGCCAAATTTAAACATCAAGAAAAAATAGTAAATATATTGCCCTATATGGATTTCTCATGGTTAGTTTCATAAAAATCAAATAATAGATTGAAAGAGAAGAAAAAATTACGAAAACGATCATAAAATCACAAGGTTTGAAGGCACCTTGTGAATTTTAGTTGAGAGAATATTTTTGAGTGAATTTTTCTGTAATAATCTGGTGGAAAATAGAATGGTGGCTGCCACAATAGGTTTAACCAAAATTTAGCTTTTATATTTAAGGTTTTGGCAAAATTATAAGTTTGCCATTAATGAGCTAGGCTAGGAGTGTTTTGGTGTGTTTGGCTTTGGTGAGTTGGGCCTTTTAATTTTATTTATGGGCTGATTATAATAAATAAAAATAAAATATTTTTCTTATTATTTTCATTGAAATTCCCCCTAAAATATTTATTTAAAAATATTTTGAAAATACTCATAAAAATTATTTTATGCTTAAAAATCGTTTTACGCATTAAAATTCACTTTGTATGCAATAAATCATTTTATGCTCATGCACTCCACATAAATCACTTATTTCATAATAATAATTCATTTTATGCATATTAGAACTAATCTAACATGCCACATTCTTATTGACCACATAGCACATAAATTTTCATAAAAGCACACATTTTATCACAATGGCTCTAAAATAAAGTAAGTTGTCATGAAACTCCTATAATAAGTGTGGATTGTTACATTCTCTCCCCTTAAGGAGAGGTGGCCTAATACCAAATTCCAACTCCTATCACTTATAAGGCATGAAGCTTATTAGGCTCCATGGCCAGAACCGCCCCTTTTTAGCTGAGGTAGATACACTACCCCTATCCATTAGGTTAAGACCTTGTGCACAGGTTCTGATGATTACCCGCATCGGTACGAGGATTCTACATAAAGGGTTAAAGATACCATAGCTAGAGCTGATGGTAATCATAATTAACAATATCACATAAGGCAACAATAACATGTATCCCAATAACAATAGTGGTTCAACTTTCGAACAAAAGATACAATGATAGTGTAGTTCTAGAAAGAATATAAGTTAGGGTGATAATCACAAGAAATTCTCATTGCAACAAAATATTTTTGGACCAAATGTCCTTTGGTAACCCAAGCTTTACAAAGAATTTACCTAATTAAATTTTAGGATAAAAGGAACTTGTGTTTCAAAGATCGCAAAGGCTTACATAAATATATATCACATTCTTATAACACAACATAATGTTGTTCACACTAATAACATGAACATGGCGTTAACTCACTCTTGAAGAATCAATGCAATGTTTACTTACCTTAGGGTTCCATTGCTCTTAGTGTACGTAGTCCCTTTCCACTTCTAAAGCTCCTCAAACTCTAACATAATATTTAGTTTAATACTTAGTATTTGTTTACTCATGATGCTCCTATCCCATAACTACCCCATGCACATATAGCATACACATACACTTAGAGTTCACATATAGGAGTACTCATCACTTGCACATAACACATTGACTTTAAAAGTCTTGCACACTTAGGCCTTATAAGCTCATATGAAAACACATTACAATCATGTCAATACCTTTCTAAGATCATCACAATATTATTACCTCAATATCAATTCACTTTAACAATCATCTTAATACACTTTACACTACCATACATGTCAACTTAACAATTAACCTTTCAAGTGTCATGCTTAACTTTATGATGCTTCTTATTCAATTGTCACTTCATCAACACATAACCATGTGTTCATCATCAAGTCATCATAACATCTAGTTCCAAATTTCCCAATCACATTTGTATTCTAATCACAATATAAGGTTAAGATACCTTAAGTATACCAAAATGCCTTTAAGCTTATCTAGGGTCATACCTTCAACTAACATGCAATTTTATCATTTATTATACATATATACATGTCAATAATCATCAAAATATATCACATAAAAATTATAAACATTGGAACAAAAATGTTAATGCAGGCCAAATGCATCACCAAAGGAAAAATTAAGTTCTCTTTCTTTTCGCACTTTCCGTCTATTTCAAAAATATGTAAAAACATGGCTTGAACCAAGATTTTTTATGTAAACATAAGAAAAATTATTTTAGAATTTTAATTCACATGAATTGGCCACATATAGTATTGCTTATACATGAAAATTCAACTTTTGGTTTATAGGGTACCAAAACCATGAGTTTTCTTGTTTTCAGTATTTTTTGGTCATTTCAGAAATATGTAAACAGGTTGTTTAAACCATTATTTTTCATTCAATCTCAGAAAATATCAGTTTAGAACATATCCATGCATGATTTGGCAGCCATAGATAATATTTATACAAAAAAATTCCAAGTTTTAAGGCTTAGGTGAAAAATCATGAGTTTCGTGCTTTCCGCGCTTGTTGTTCATTACAGCATTATACAGACACATGATTCAAATCATTATTTTTTATCTAAACAAAACAAATATCATATTATAATGCTTTTTCACACAAATTGGCTTCCACATATTAATTTAATAATAGAATTTTCCAACTTCTAAGTTCTAGCACAAAAACCTTGAACTCCTTTGTTTTTTGAAACTTTCCGGTCATCACAAAAATATGCAAAAATATTATTTAATCCAATATTTTTCATCAAAACAAATCAAAAATCAGTTTAGAAAACAATAATGCACAAATCAGCCCCCTCTAGTGATGTTTATGCATAAAAATTGTGATTTTGAGTTATAGAGGAATCTCGTGGAAAGATTTGTGTTTTCAGTAGAAAATAGATTTTCTCTCCCAAAAACTCACCCAAACAGAATTAAATCTTTAAAATCAGTAATCAACCAGTTCAAAATAATTTTCCCATAATTCATTTCATAGAAATCAGTTTAGAAATTGAAAGAGAAGAAAAACTTACGATTACGGTCAAGAAATCGCGAAACTGGGTCTTTTCTTAATTTTAGTAGAGAGAAATATTTTGAGAGAATTTTTCTGCCAAGATGCAGAAAAAATAAAGTGATAGCTACTGGAACCCTAAGCTAGCTGAATTTTAGAATATATATTTGGGTTTGGGTGCAATTTCCACTAATACCCTTAATGAACTAGGTTAGGTGGATTTTGGTGTAGTGGGCTTTTGGGTATTTGAGTTTTTTATTTAAATTTTGGGCTGATTATAATTAAAAAAAGAATATTTTTCTTATTATTTCTATAACATTTCCCCCAAAATATTTATTTTAAAAATTATTTTAAAACACTCATAAAATCATTTTATGCTTAAAAATTGTCTTTATGCATGAAAATTCATTTTATTTAAAATAAATTCTTTTATGCAAATGAACTTCATGTAAATCATTTATTTCACAATAATAACTCATATTATGCATATTAAAATTAATTTAATATGCCACATGCTTATCAACACATAGATTACTAATTTTCACAAAAACACACATTTAACCTTAATAGTTCTGAATCAAGCAAATTATCACGAAAATTTCTAAGGTAGGTGTGGGTTATTACATTCTCCCCCCCTTAAGAGAAATTCATCCTCGAATTTAAATCCTTACCTAACTACTCTTGAAAAGTTGAGGATGCTTTTGCCACATCTCTTCCTCTACTTCTCAAGTACACTAATCTATCCCATGATTTTGCCATTGGACCTTCATCATGTGTATCTTCTTGTTTCTTAACTTCTTCACTTATTGATCCACTATAGCTATTGGTGAATCCTCATAGAATAGTTGCTCATCTAACGTAATGTCTTGAGGTAATAGAACGTGAGATGGATTTGACATATATTTCCTTAACATTGAGATGTGGAATACTTGATGAACATGTGCCATAGTTAGAGGCAGGGCAAGTCTATAAGATACCTCTCTAACCTTGTCTAAGATTTTGAAAGGACCAATGAAATGAGGTGATAATTTCCCCTTCTTTCCAAATCTCATAATTCCTGTCATTGGAGAGACCTTTAAGAATACATGATCTCCCACGACAAACTGGATGTCTTTTCGCTTAGGATTCGTATAACTCTTTTGCCGACTGAAGGCCGTCTTCAGTCGATCTTGAATTAATGGTACTTTCTTGGTAGTCTCCTTAAGTAATTTAGGCATTTCTACATGCTTGTCTCTAGGTTCAATCCAACAAATTAGAGAATGACATCTTTTCCCACACAATACTTCAATTGGTGCCATGCTAATGGATGAATGATAGTTGTTGTTGTAGGTGAATTCAATCAAGGGTAAATACTTATCCCAGCTACCGCTAAAGTCCAAGACACACATCCTTAGTATATCCTCGAGTGTCTGAATTATTCTTTCAGACTGGCCATCTATTTGAGGATGAAATGCCATATTGAAATCTAGTTGTGTTCCTAATGCTTCTTGCAACTTTTGCCAGAACCTTGAGGTGAATTGAGTTCCTTGATCTGAGATGACAGAAATTGGCACTCTATGTAGTTTCATGATCTCATCTACATACAACTGCATATACTAAGCTGCAAAATATATGGTCTTAACTCCTAGAAAATGAGCAGATTTTGTCAATCGATCCACTATGACCCATATAGAGTCATATCCTTTAAAGGTTCTAGGCAAGCCGACAACGAAGTTCATAGTGATGCGTTCCCACTTCCATTCAAGTAGTCAAATTTCTTGTAGCAATTTTGAGGGTCGCTGATGTTCGTACTTGATTTGCTAGCAAGTAAAGCAGGATGCTACAAACTTAGCCATATCTTTCTTTAGTCCAAGCCACTAATAGTTAGCTTTCACATCATGGTACATCTTGGTAGTTCTAGGATGAGCACAGTAAGGTCTTTGATGTGCTTCTTTCAATATCTTTTCCTTTAATCCATCCACATTAGGTAAGTATACTCTATTTTTGCACTTTAAAATTTCATTGACCACTTTAAATTCAGAGTTCTTTCCTTTTCTCATCTCATCCTTCAACTTCACCATGTGTGGGTCCCTATCTTATCAATCCCTTATCTCTTCCATTAACTTAGACCTTACTTGAAAATGAGCCAATAAAACTTTTGATCCTCCAATCTCTAGTTTCAATCCTTGATTAAACAATTCCTTTAGTTCCTTCACGATCGGCCTTCTTCTCACATCCACATGGGTTAGGCTTTCTATTGACTTTCGACTCAAGGCATCTACCACTACATTCACCTTCCCGGGATGGTAGAGAATCTGACAGTCATAATCCTTCAACAATTCAATCCATCTCCTTTGTCTCAGGTTGAGGACTCTTTGGTTCAAGATGTACTGAAGACTCTTATGATTCGTGTAGATCTCACACTTCGTCCCATTCATGTAATGTCTCTAGATCTTTAGAGTGAACGTTACTACAGCTAATTCCAAATCTGAGTAGGGTAATTCACTTCATGCCTCTTTGGTTGTCATGATGCATAGGCGATGACTTTACCATTTTGTATTAAGACACACCTAAGTCCTACTCTTGAAGCATCATAATAGACAATGAACCCTTCTTCTCCTTCTGGTAATGTTGAAACTGGAGCCAATATCAAACACTTCTTGAGCTTCTGAAAACTCTTCTCACAAGACTCTTCCTAATTGAACTTAACTTGCTTTCTAGTTAACTTGGTCAATGGAACTGCTATCTTAGAAAAGTCCTTCACGAATCTATGATAATATCCAACCATGCCCAAGAAACTCTGTACTTCTAAAACTGTTGTGGGCCTTGGCCAATTTGCTATCACTTTAACTTTCCTAAGATTAACTTAATCCTTTCCTTACTTACTACATGTCCAAGAAAGTTTACATACTCCATCCAAAACTCACACTTGGATAACTTAGCATAGAGTTGGTGATCACGCAATGTTTGAAGCACGATCCTTAAGTGTTCTTCATGTTCTTCTTTATTCTTTGAGTAAATCAGGATGTCATCAATGAACACAATCACAAACTTGTCAAGGAATGGTCTAAACACTTGATTCATCAAATCCATGAAAGCAGCAAGAGCATTTGTCAGACTGAATGGCAAAACTGTGAACTCATAGTGTCTATATCTAGTACGGAAGGTAGTCTTGCAAATATATTCTCCTCGGATATTTAGTTGATGATAGCCAGACCTTAAGTCGATCTTGGAGAAGTGACTAGCTTCTTGTAATTGATCAAAAAGATCATCGATTCTCGGCAATGGGTATTTATTCTTCACAGTGACTTTGTTAAGTTGACGATAGTCAATGCATATTCGGAATGAGCCATCCTTCTTCTTTACAAACAACACTGGAGCACCCCATGGCGAACTACTTGGTCAGATAAAACCCTTCTCAAGTAGATCATGTAATTGCACCTTTAACTCTTTCAGCTCCATGGGTGCCATACGATATGGTGGTGTCGATATAGGTTGCGTACCAGGTAGCAGTTCAATGTTGAACTCGATCTCACGATTAGGTGGTAATCCAGGTAAATCTTCTGGAAAGACATCCATGAATTCATCCACCACTAGAATGCTCTCATCTCAAATGGCAGCCTCCTTATTAATGTTGATTACATGGGCTAGGTACGCTTGGCATCTTTTCCTTAACACCCATCTCACTCCTAAGGCTGATATCAAGTTCAGAGGATTCTCATTCCTATTTCTTTAGTACACAAACTCCTTCCCATCTCTAGTTCGAAACTCAACAAGTTTCTTTCTACAGTCGATACGAGCTCTATGCTCATATAACCAGTCCATCCCTAATATCACATCCAATTCTAGTACATCCAATTCTAGCAATACTATCAGAAGTTTTTGTCCATTAATATCTACATCATAACCCTTATACTCATACCTTACTTCCATCACTTCCCCTAAAGGAGTTGATATTACTAACGGTTCACTCATCAATTCCTTATCTATACCCAGGTACTTAGCAAAATAAGGTAACACAAAAGAATGGGTAGCACCATAATCAATTAAACATTTTGCGTTAGAACTTTAGATGGGGATGATACATGTGATGGCTGTGTGCAAATCGCAAGCCTCTTGTTGATTTAAAGTGAAGGCTCAACCCTTGCTCTTATTCTCTATCGTTGGTGCATTCCTAACAACTATTCCTTTGTCCTTGATTCCTTGTCCTTGGGATTGGAATGGTCTAAATGGTGGAGGTGTTGCACTTACATTCCCTTGACTCTTCCTTCAAGGACAGTCTTTTATAAAGTGTCCCATTTGCCCATACTTAAGGCATGCACCAGAATCTCTTTGGCAAATTCCAAGATGTTTCTTTCCACATTTGCCGCAAGTGGGAAATTCTTGCTTAGTTTAATTGTTCTGTGGTCCAGAGGATGAAAATTCCTTCTTTGGGCCTCCTCCACTTCCTCGCTGTCCCCTATGACTTTTGTTCCTATGCCTTCCCTTCTAGTCTCGTTCAGTTTGTTTGGCTCTCTCTGCCTTGTACCTTTTCTCCATTATCTTGGCCTTATCTATGAGCTTGGCTAAGGTTGGAAACTCTATTGCTGCCAATGAATTGAACAAAGGTGTGATCAGTCCTCTTAGGAAATGATTGATGCGACTTGCTTCAGTAGGAATGATGTTGATGGCAAATTGGCTAAGTTGATTAAACTCCTTAGCATAATCTGACACAGACATCCATGGCTTTTGCTTCAATTACTCAAACTGCAATGCTCTATCTTGCCTTTCTCCTTCTGGCAAGAACTGATCCATTACTTCTTGCTTAAACTTTGCTAACATAGGTGGGTCTGCCACGTAAAGCCGTTCTTCAACACCTCTCTCGTACCAATACCAAGCTTCTTTCTTGAGTTGGTGCTCAACCCTTGCTCTTATTCTCTATCGTTGGTGCATTCCTAACAACTATTCCTTTGTCCTTGATTCCTTGTCCTTGGGATTGGAATGGTCTAAATGGTGGAGGTGTTGCACTTACATTCCCTTGACTCTTCCTTCAAGGACAGTCTTTTATAAAGTGTCCCATTTGCCCATACTTAAGGCATGCACCAGAATCTCTTTGGCAAATTCCAAGATGTTTCTTTCCACATTTGCCGCAAGTGGGAAATTCTTGCTTAGTTTAATTATTCTGTGGTCCAGAGGATGAAAATTCCTTCTTTGGGCCTCCTCCACTTCCTCGCTGTCCCCTATGACTTTTGTTCCTATGCCTTCCCTTCTAGTCTCGTTCAGTTTGTTTGGCTCTCTCTGCCTTGTACCTTTTCTCCATTATCTTGGCCTTATCTATGAGCTTGGCTAAGGTTGGAAACTCTATTGCTGCCAATGAATTGAACAAAGGTGTGATCAGTCCTCTTAGGAAATGATTGATGCGACTTGCTTCAGTAGGAATGATGTTGATGGCAAATTGGCTAAGTTGATTAAACTCCTTAGCATAATCTGACACGGACATCCATGGCTTTTGCTTCAATTACTCAAACTGCAATGCTCTATCTTGCCTTTCTCCTTCTGGCAAGAACTGATCCATTACTTCTTGCTTAAACTTTGCTAACATAGGTGGGTCTGCCACGTAAAGCCGTTCTTCAACACCTCTCTCGTACCAATACCAAGCTTCTTTCTTGAGTTGGAGGCCTACCAACTCGATCACTCGAGCGTCTGAGCATGATAAATGATAGACTAGCTTATCCATCTCATCTAAAAAATTCATGCGGATCATCTCTTTCCTTACCACAAAATGTAGGCGGTTGCAGCTTCTTAAACTCTGCTACAGTCATTCCTTCGTCAGGTAGCAGCTTCCTCTCTCTCCAAGTAGGTTTTACTATTGCAGGTGGCATAACTCCATTCCTTTCTTGCATTGGCGGTGCTTTCCGCCTTTGAGCACATAGCTTGTCTAGTTCCTTGTGCAAGTCTCTCATTTCCTCCTACATGGCATGCACTTCTTGTGAAGATGCTTACTCACTAGAGCCCATAGTCGATGCCCTTGAGTTGGATCTTTCTCTTGACCGTATAGGTACAGAGGCAGCATTTGATGTAGTGTTCGATATGACATCATCATTAGCCCTAACGGATTGGGCAGCTGTATGAACCTTCTTCTTGGGTGGTATTATGTCTATCATAATAAGGGAATTTAGTACTAATCCCCTAACCTAACCTATTTAATCCCACCTTATACTAGCATAAATCATCGTGCATTTATCATGTCACATTCTTAAGCACATGTCATATATGTATCGCAAATCACATAGTTTTGCACATATCTCATAATATAACATCATATCATAATAAAAGAAATCATCTCATACTAGGTAGCTAGGCAATCAAGGAAAAATCATTCATATCATATAAAATGCTATGCCATTACGTTGGTCATCACCATCTACTCAACCTAGCCCTCGTGTCCACCACCAGAGTAATCAAGAGCGACATGGCCACTGCTGCCACATTGGTAGCAAAGAAGATCTCTATCTTGATGGTGATTATTTGAAGACACAGACCTCACTGGCAAGTAGTCTCCTCCATGCTCAACAATCCCAAACTTGAGTTGCTCCACATCCTCCCTTAGGGTATGAATCATAACCTTAAGACGTCGATTTTCCTCCTTCAAGTATGAATAGTTATCCTCCAATTTTTGGATCTTACTATAAACCCAATTAGGATCTAAGTGCTCTTCAGGGTCCTCCTCTTCGTCAGAGGTCTCCTCCTTTGTGGGGTGATTCACAGATATGACATTCTTGAACATCTCCGGCCAAGTCCTCTTACAGGTCACACAGGGTGCTCTGGGTCGCAATCTTGAGTAGGTGTAATTTTCTTGGTCATCTATCAAAAAAATCTTAAGGCAAGCAAATAATAACAAGGATTACTAAAATCTAATAAGATTTCACAGAACTATGCTAACGATAGACTGCAAGTGACAGGACAGGACAGTTCTTATGCTTCAAGATTATACTTAAGTAACTCATATAAAACAAGCCTAAACTATATGTTTAAAAACTAAAGCTCTGAAACCACCTTGACACTCATCAAGTGGCAATAAAAGTTAAACAAGGCTCTGATACCACCTTTGTCACATCCCAACCATAAAGATATGACGGTCCTAGAACATAGGGAGACATAAGGTCACCCACGTGCATAGAACCCACTTAAATAAAAACAAATCATGCTTAGGATCATACCAAACCTCTTACAATAACTTATTTTAAACTTTTAAATGAATACCTTTAATTGCAGAAGTCTATAATTAAACATTACACATAAAATCCAAAAGGAAAATAATATATCTCAAATAACTATCAATCAACATTCCCGGAGCACCTAATGACAAGACTTCATAAAATAGTATTATTAATAACTTGGGCAAGGAATTCCTCAAGTGAAGTAGAATGCTTGAGCCATCACCTTGCCTCCTCACATTTGCTTACCTAGAACCACATAAGGAAAGGGGTGAGATAAATGATCTCAATGAGTAACGACAAAGCACATACATTATCACATATTCCTTTAAAAAGGAAACACATAGCTTATACACATAGTTCATGATTTATAATTCATGAATCAAGTTTCAATTCAATAAGGGTTCAATTTGGCAAGTTTGCAGAAATCACATTTATAACACATAGTGAGTGAAGGCTATTGCTCTATCACTCGAACCTATTAAGGAGAGGTGGCCTTATACCAAATTCCAACTCCTATTAGTTATAAGGCATGAAGTTGATCAAGCTCCATGACTAGAACTACCCCTTTCTAGCTGAGGTGGATACACTATCCCTATCCATCAAGTTAAGACCATGTGCACAGGTTCCAATGATTACTCGCATTGGCATGAGGATTCTGCATAAAGAGTTAAAGGTACCATAGCTAGAGCTAATGGTAATCATAATTAACAATATCACATAAGGCAACAATAACATGTATCCCAATAATAATAGTGGTTCAACTTTTGAACAAAGGATACAATGATAGTGTAGTTCTAGAAAGAATATAAGTTAGGGTGATAATCATAAGAAATTCTCATTGGATAAACAAAATAGTTTTGGACCAAATGTCCTTTGGCAACCCAAGCTTTACAAAGAATTTACTTAATTAAATTTTAGGATAAAAGGAACTTGGGTTTCAAAGATTGCAAAGGCTTAAATAACAATATATCACATTCTTATAACACAATATAATGTTGTTCACACTTATAACATGAACATGGTGTTTACTCACTCTTGAAAAATGAATACGATGTTTACTCACCTTGGGATTCCTTTGCTCCTAGTGTACGTAGTCCCTTTGCATTTCTAAAGCTCCTCAAACTCTAACATAATATTTAGTTTAATACTTAGTATTTATTTACTCATAATGCTCCTATCCCATAACTACCTCATGCATATATAGCATACACATACACTTAGAGTTCACATATAGGTGTACTCATCACTTGCACAAAACACATTGACTTTAAAAGTCTTGCACGCTTAAGCCTTATAGGCTCATATGAAAACACATTACAATCATGTCAATACCTTTCTAAGGTCATCACAATATTATTACCTCAATATCAATTCACTTTAACAATCATCTTAATACACTTTACACTTCCATACATGTCAACTTAACAATTAACCTCTCAAGTGTCATGCTTAACTCTTATGATCCTTTTTATTCAATTGTCACTTCATCAACTCATAACCATGTGTTCATCATCAAGTCATCATAACATCTAGTTCCAAATTTCCCAATCACATTTGTATTCTAATCGTAATATAAGGTTAAGATACCTTAAGTGTACCTTAAGTACACCAAAATGCCTTTAAGCTTATCTGGGGTCATACCTTCAACTAACATGCAATTTTATCATTTATTATACATACGTACATGTCAATAATCATCAAAACACATCACATAAAATTTATAAACATTGGAACAAAAATGTTAATGTAGGCCGAATGCATCACCAAAGGAAAAATTAAGTTCTCTTTCGTTTTACGCTTTCCGTCTATTTCAAAAATATGTAAAAACATGGCTTGAATTAAGATTTTTCATGTAAACACAAAAAAAATTATTTTAGAATTTTAATTCACATAATTGGCCGCACATAGTATTGCTTACACATGAAAATTCAACTTTTGGGTTATAGGGTACCAAAACCATGAGTTTTCTTATTTTCAGTATTTTTCGGTCATTTTAGAAATATGTAAACAGGTTGTTTAAACCATTATTTTTCATTCAATCTTAGAAATATTAGTTTATAACATGTCCATGCATGATTCGGAAGCCATAGATAATATTTATACAAAAAAATTCTAAGTTTTAAGGCTTAGGTGAAAAATCATGAGTTTTTGCACTTTCTGCGCTTTTCGTTTATTACAGTAATATACAAACACATGATTCAAATCATTATTTTTCATCTAAACAAAACAAATATCATATTAGAATGCTTTCTCACACAAATTGGCTGCCACATATTAATTTAATAATAGAATTTTCCAACTTCTAAGTTCTAGCACAAAAATCTTGAACTCCTTTATTTTCTAAAACTTTCCGGTCATCACAAAAATATGCAGAAATATTATTTAATCTAATATTTTTCATCAAAACAAATCAAAAATCAGTTTATAAAACAATAATGCATAAATCACCTCTCTCTAGTGATGTTTATGCATAAAAATTGTGATTTTAAGTTATAGAATTCACCTTTGGAGGAATCTCGTGAAAAGATTTGTGTTTTTGGTAGAAAATAGATTTTCTCTCCCAAAAACTCACCCAAATAGAATTACATCTATAAAAATTAGTAATCAACCAGTTCAAAATAATTTTCCCATAATTCATTTCATAGAAATCAATTTAGAAATTGAAAGAGAAGAAAAACTTACGATTACGGTCAAGAAATCGCAAAATTGAAAGGTGTTTTCTTAATTTTGGTAGAGAGAAATGTTTTGAGAGAATTTTTCTGCCATGATACAGAAAAAATAAAGTGATGGCTGTTAGAACCCTAGGCTAGCCAAATTTTAAAATATATATTTGGGTTTGAGTGCAATTTCCACTAATACCCTTAATGAACTAGGTTAGGTGGATTTTAGTATAGTGGGCTTTTGGGTATTTGAGCTTTCTATTTAAATTTTAGGTTGATTATAATTAAAAATAAAAAGAATTTTTTTTTATTATTTCTGTAATATTTCCCCCAAAATATTTATTTTAAAAATTATTTTAAAATACTTATAAAATCATTTTATGCTTAAAAATTGTCTTTATGCATGAAAATTTATTTTATTTAAAATAAATTATTTTATGCAAATGCACTTCATGTAAATCATTTATTTCACAATAATAACTCATATTATGCATATTAAAATTAATTTAATATACCACATGCTTATCAATACATAGATTACTAATTTTCACAAAAGTACACATTTAACCTTAATAGTTCTAAATTAAGCAAATTATCATGAAAATTTCTAAGGTATGTGTGAGTTGTTACATAGGGATACTTCTGCTGCATCCCTTCCTTGGCCTCCTAAGTACAATCATCCATTCCATGATTATGCTAGTGGACCTTAATCACGGGGATCTCTTTGATACACATATTTTTCTCCATCCTTAGTTCAAAACTCTACTAACTTTTCTTTACGGTCAATACAAGCTCCATGCTCATATAGCCAGTCCATTCCTAAGATTATATCAAATTCTAGCACATCAAGTTCTAGCAATTCCATAGGAAGTTTTCATCCATTAATGTCTACTCCACAATCCTTAAACAAATACTTCACTTCCATTACCTCCACCAAAGGAGCTAGCACTACTAAGGGTTCATTCATTAATTCCTTATTTCTACCAAGACTCTTAGCAAAACATAGAGATATAAATGAATGCATAGCACCATAATCAATTTACCATCTCGCACTAGAAGTTGGAATGGGAATTAACCTTAATAGATTGAGCAGTTGTGCAAACCTTCTTCTTTTAAATCACACTAGAGTAATATTCTTTTTTGATTATACTTGATATTTACGTAAGTGATAGAGAAATCCCTACCTTTCTTATTGTTCTATTCTACATCTTAGCATCTAAACCACAAATTTCTTAATATAATTCACTTAATTCATATTGCATTCTTATGTATATATAATGTAACTAATTTATTTTATTCTCATACTAATCATTACTAAATATTATGTCTCTTCTTATGGCATCAATCATAATTATCATTTAATAATTCCATATAATTCACATATCAAAACATTGCCACATGTAAGCATTTCATACAGCATAACATTATACACATTAATCATTAATCTAAGTTGGATCAAAACTTAGTCAACTTCTCTTTCTAATCCACTTAACCCCACTATCAAATTTTCGTACTTAGCATACATTTAACATGAGCACCCATAATATAATATCACATCATAGGACACATATCACCTAGCATATATCACATATCATGGCATGTATCATGTATCCTAATCATGTAACACATAACTTATAACATAATGAGCTCTTTTATCATCTAAAGTCAATCATCTCATAGGCAATAAAAGAAATCAAACCCAGGCCAAGTAACTAATAGTCATATATATGACACAACCTTCTCGAACATCTCTAGCTAGGTCCTCTTGCATGTCACACGAGGTGCTCTAGGTTGGGGTCCTCTAGCTAGGGTACTCTTCTTGGTCATCTGCTAAAAGAATCATAAGGCACACAAATAATAACAAGGAGTACTATAGCTTATTAGGATTTCACATAACTATACTAGCAATAGACTATAAGTGACATGACAGGAAATTTCCTATGGTCTAGGATTATACTTGATCAACCCAGTAAATAGACAAGTCTAAATTATACTTAAAAACTATAGCTCTGATACCAATTTTATCACTAGTCAAATGGCAACAAAGAATAACCAGGCTTTGATACCAACTTTGTCACATCCCAATTTTGGAGATATGATAATCTTAGAACATAGGGAGACATAAGGTCACCCACGCCCGTAAAACCCTCTTATGCACATATAAACACTACCTAGGATCATTCCAAAATCTTATGCATTAACTTCAATAACCAGTAATTAAGGAAATGTTAACAAAAGGAAGAATAGTTTAATAAACTTTGAATACAATCCATAAGAAAAGATTAATTAAGACTCCAAATTAATCATCAAATAAATAATGTTCCAAAATAAACTCCCAAACAAGAATTCCCGAAGCCATTTAAAAGCGATTCTTGCATAACATAATACATAAATAGACTTGAACAAGGGAATCCCCTAAGCAGAGTAGATTGCCTCCTCATAATGTTCACCTAGAAACCACAAAGGAAAGGGGGTGAGATGGATGATCTCAATGAGTAAACAATACAACTTATACAATAACACATATCCCTTTAAAAAGGATTCGTGGATCATGGTTCATAGTTTGCAATTTAGCAAGGTTCGCAAATATCAAACTTATAACTTGTATCATATAGAGTGAAGGTTACTGCTTTGTCCACTTGTAACATAAATATAGAGTGAAGGCTACTGCCTTGTCCACTTGTAGCATAAATGTGGAGTGAAGGCAGCTGCCTTGCTCACTCGTAACATAAATATACATAAAAGGCTGCTGCCTTGTCCACTCATAACATGAAGGAGAGGAAACAATAACATTGAAGAATAAAATCACATGTAAAATGGTAGTAATAGAAGTATAGCTTATTGAACAAAAGATAAACAATAGTGTGGTTTTAGAAATAATGTAAGGTAAGGCAACATTCACAAAGGTTCTTTCTTGTCAATGAATGATTTACAATAGTATCAGACCAATTGTCCTCTAGCAACCTAAGCTTAACATAGAATTCATATAGTTGTAATTGAAAATAGAAAAGAACTTGGGTTTTAAGAATTTCAAAGGTTCATATATCATGATAACTTGTACTTGTAATAAGAACATAATGTTTGCTCACTTTGTGGTTCTTTAGCTCCTAGTGCTTGCAACCCTTAAACTTCTAACAATCTCCAAGCTCTAACATAACATTATAATTTAATACTTACCATTTGCTTAACATCATCCTATCCTATCCTATAACTACCCCATTCCCATATATCATTTACATATACTTGGAGTTGCACTTAAAAGTGCACTCATCACTTGCACATAACATGTTGACTTTTAAGTCTTGCACAATTTGCCTTTCTAGGCTCATATTAATTCACATAATAACTTATACCAAGACTTTTCTAAAGTCAAATAGAATATATCATGATCTTTATATCAATTCAATTTAACATGCAACTTGGTACACTTAACACTTTCCATATATATCAACCTAAGAAGTAATCTTAAAAGTGTCTTAGTTGTCTCCTTTAATCAAATCATATAGTCAATCTCATAGTCTATTAAAGATCATTAATTCACAATTAACACATCATAAGGCCTAATTCACATGTCACTTAATCATGTATACATATTAATCAAACATGATAGTTAGGGCTTTGGAAACCCTAGTGTAGGCCGAACCTCTCTAGGCTTTGTCTAGAGTTACTCCTTCAACCAACATGCAATTTAATCATGTATTATCCATATACACATGTCAACAATCATTAAAATATATCACACAAAAATTATAGGCCTTGGGATCGAAATCCCAAGGTAGGCCAAATGCACATGATCATGGAAAAACATGGATTTTCCTACTTTTCACACTTTCCAATCATTACAGTAATATGTAAAAACATTATTTAAACCAATATTTTTCATCTAAACATAACAAAAATCATTTTAGGACACAATTATATAGGAATTGGTACCCCCTTTATGCAAATGCATGAAAATTTCAACTTTTGGGTTTTAGGGTTCACCTTTGGTGGATTTGTGAAGAAAGAGTTTTGTTTACGGTTGAAAATCAGTTTCTCCTTCAAATAAAACACCTAGGCCAAATTTAAACATCAAGAAAAATAGTAAATATACTACTTCATATAGATTTCTCATGATTAGTTTCATAAAAATCAAATAGGAGATTGAAAGAGAAGAAAAACTTATGAAAACGATCACAAAATCGCAAGGTTTGAAGGCAACTTGTGAATTTTGGTTGAAAGAATTTTTTTTGTAAAAATCTAATGGAAAACAAAATGGTGGCTACTACAATAGGGCTGGCCAAAATTTAGGTTTTATATTTAGGGTTTTGGCAAAATTACAAGTTTGCATTAATGAGCTAGGTTATGAGTGTTTTGGTGTGTTGGGCTTCAGTGAGTTGGGCCTTTTAATTTTATTTATGGGCTGATTATAACTAAATAAAAATAAAATATTTTTCTTATTATTTTTATTGAAATTCCCCCTAAAATATTTATTTAAAAATATTTTAAAAATGCTCAAAAAAATTATTTTATGCTTAAAAATCGCTTTGTGCATGAAAATTCACTTTGTATGCAATAAATCATTTTATGCTCATGCACTTCACATAAATCACTTATTTCACAATAATAATTCATATTATGCATATTAGAACTAATCTAACATGTCACATGCTTATTAATCACATAGCATATAAATTTTTATAAAAGCACACATTTTGTCACATTAGCTCTAAAATCAAGTAAGTTGTCACGAAACTCTTAGGGTGGGTGTGCGTTGTTACATTATCGATAAGAAATTTGGTTTCCAAATGAGAGAAAGCTTCCCCATCTTGAAAAGTATCTAGGAGAGAGGAATAGCTAAAGTGGGTTGTAATGCTTAGGGCTTAAGTATTGGTAGGTTTCTCAAGATAGGTCTGGTTCGGATTGTGATTGAGATCACTTTTGTTGAGGTTTCCTTGGTTAATCATGGCTTGAACTTCGTTAATAATGCTTGTCTTTGGTCCTTCATGTTTTCTTCAAATTAGATATATTGATCAACCAAAATAGCTTAGAAATGCTCTTCTTGCTTCTAAATAAGGCTAGCCATAAGTGTGGTTAAGGCATCTATGTTAGCTTGGTTAGCTATTGGTACCTTGAAACAAAGCTAAAGAAACCTAATAAGTGAATGGGTAGGACAGAAAAGGTAATGGAAATATGGGCAAGCCGATTCTGATGGATTAGTGGGCTAACTATTTTATAGTTTAATGTATGATGGGTCAAGGATTTTGGATTTAATGGTAATGGATGATGGTGTCAAATGGCTAGGCAATGGAGTTGGGTAAAGATGATGTTGGAGGTGTATGATGTGCGCTGGGTCAATGTTTAACTAGGGGAGCTAGGTAAGATTTTAGCTTTGCAAACTAGGTTGGAATTTAGCTTTAAATGACTAAAGTTTAGTTTGGAAGGCTAGGTCAGAATTTAGCCTCTCGTAATGCAATTGCAATTTATGGATTGTTTACCATAGGCCTTGGGATAGAGGGACCATAGGTTTTACGATTGTGTTATGAATGTACCATGGATTTGGATATTGGGTGAACTATGGGTTTGGTGATAGCTGGATAATGGGTTTGATTGGATTATACCATATGCTTAGATGGGCCACAGGTTTGGATATTAGGTGAACCATGGGTTTAGTGATAGCTAGATAATGGGTTTGATTGGATTGGACCATAGGCTTAAATGGGCCATGGGCTTGGATATTTGGTGAATCATGGTTTTAATGATAGTTGGATAATGGGTTTGATTGGATTAGACAATTGGCTTAGATGGGCCATTGGTTTAGCTAGTACTATAAAAGATGAAGCCAAGTTAGCATTTAGCTTAGGTAAGAACTATAGATAAGGATGAACCTAGGTTAGTGTTTAGCTTGGGTAAAGATTATAGGGATGAAATTTAAGTTAGTGTTTAGCTTGGGTAAGAATTATAAAGGATGAAAGCCTAGGTCAGTGTTTAGCTGAGATAAGGATTGTAAAAGAAGCCCTTTTAATATTATAGGTGATTAGAATAAAGGTGAAAGTGTTTTAAGGTTTAGAAGTGAAGGTGTTTAGATAGAAGTGAAGGTGTTTAGTTCAAGGTCCAGCCTAGATTCAAGATGAATACATGTCTTATACAATATTAATGCATGATATGCATGGGGAAACATTTTGTAATATCCAAGGATTTTATAGCCCATTTTAATTACTAATAATATTAAATAATTAGATTTTTGAATGTTAGTATAATATAGAAATGATAAGGAATCAGGTAAGAATCTTGTGACATGTGAAATATTTGCCTAGTTCATGATTTTATCATGACTAATTGTGCTCTATTGAATTAAATAGAGTTCATATGATAACTAATGATGTATATAAAGAAATTATAGAACACAAGTTTGAAATAAAGTTAAAAGGAAAATTTCTAAGTTTATTATGGGACTTGTTGATGGACTATGGGCTTGTTGATGGGCTATGGGTTTGTTATTGGTCAAAGGCCCAAACCCAACAATAATGGGCCAACCTATAGGCCTATTGTAGAAAGAGTCATAAAATTTGACCAAGCTAGCCACAAAAATTGACCTAAGTCAAATCCCAAATCAAATTGTATCTTTACCTTTCCTACATACAAGTCTAGGTTCATTTTGAGCACTCTAGTACCATATGATGTACATCATAATTGTGGAGAGAATCCTAGCCATCTAACTTGATCAAATCATAACCATTCATTAAGATTAAATCTTAACTATTGGATTTAACTTGATCAAATCCTCACCATCCAACCCATTATATATATAAGCAAATTTATGTTATGAAATAACATTTTGCCTATCTCTACACCGAAGTTTCACAATAGGAAAAGAAATTCTCTCTACACCAATTGCAATAAGAACTTTAACAAATCAAAGCTAACCAAGCTGAGGAATCATGTTCATCTTCTCTTTTCTATGTTCTAATGTTGATTTTAGTATTTTGGTTCCATAAAATCTCTTCTACACCATATGTAGAATTTGGCCAACCTAGGGTGAGCATACATAATATGTAGTTTTGGATGTTCTTAGTTAAAATATGGAGATTTGGCGTGAGAATTAAAGGATTAATGTGAAGATAGGTAATGAAAATCGTCTAAATCTACTAGATATGAAATTCGGCCACTATGATGAACTTGATAAAGGAGTATTCTAAATTTTAATTGAATGCATCTATGGTTATTCTAGATCAAGAAAAATGATTTAGAAGTGTTAAAATGAATTTTGGGAACTTGATTCAAGACTTGAAAATCTTAGTGACATAGACTTAGTTGAAAGAGGAACTTGGTGTTCTAATACTATAATTGAGTGATCATATATGTTTTATATTATGTTAATTTCACATTTCTACAACTAATTAGAAGATTTGATGAGGAATTATAAGTTTACCCCAAATTTGACCTAAGTAGGACAAGTTAGGGCTCATATGAATAAGAGTGAATTAACTCAAAATAATTAGTGGGAATTGATTGCTCAGGTGTTACTTTGGTTAATCTATGGTTAACTTGAGGTTTGAAAGGAAAATTGATAGTTTTCCCCAAAGTCTAGTGTTTATGGAATAATTTGGGAATTTTGAGATTTAAACTTGAAATCATGAAATTGAATGATGAATTTTGCTTGAAATGATTAGAAATAAGAATAGGTATAAGTATGTATATGACACTATTGATACACCTCTATTATAAGTTGAAATGATAAAATAAGTATAAAACATAATTGGTAACACTATTAGTTACTAATTGATATGTAATTGAAATAATGTGAATGTAGAACTTCAAGGCAAGGGCAAGGAAATTAGTCAAGACAATGAAGGACATTAAATTAATCAAGAATAAACAATCAATAAGAGCAAATGAGTTAAGGTGTACTTAATAATATGATGTAATTATACCTTATTGCTTGCAACCATTGCTTGAATTACCATCCCTTGACATGTACTTGAAATGACATTTGATATATGGTTACCCATTGATTGTTGAGCCTTTGGAAATCCATATCTTTCTTATATGATATTTGACCATTATGAACCTTTTACATCGGTCCTATGTTGTGCTCAATGATGAGAATGATTAGTATGCCAAACTATTTTCCATTGAATTGCTATCATAGATCTTGGATAAGTCTCTCATTAATACCCATGATTAAGTCTCTCATAAATAAAATGAATTTTCATGCATAAAGACAATTTTTAAGCATAAAATGATTTTATGAGTATTTTAAAATAAATATTTTGGAGAAAATATTACAGAAATAATAAGAAAAATATTCCTTTTATTTTTAATTATAATCAGCCCAAAATTTAAATAAAAAGCATAATACCCAAAAGCTCACTACACTAAAATCCTCCTAACCTAGTTCATTAAGGGGATTAGTGGGAATTGCACCCAAACCCTAATATATATTGTAAAATTCGGCTAGCCTAGGTGTCCAGCAGCCATCACTTTATTTTTCTATATCTTGGGAGAAAAATTCTCTCAAAATATTTCTCTCAACCGAAATTAAGGAAACACCTTTCAGTTTCGCAATTTCTTGACCGTAATCATAAGTTTTTCTTCTCTTTCAATTTCTAAACTGATTTATAGGAAATAAATTATGGAAAAATTATTTTGAACTAGTTGATTACTAATTTTTCTATAGATTTAATTCTGTTTGGGTGAGTTTTTGGGAGAGAACATCTATTTTTTACTGAAAACACAAATCTTTCCGCGAGATTTCTTCAAAGGTGAATTCTGTAACTTAAAATCACAATTTTTATGCATAAACATCACTACAAGAGGGTGATTTGTGCATCAATGGTTTCTAAACTGATTTTTGACTTGTTTTGATGAAAATATTGGAATAAATTATGTTTCTACATATTTTTATGTTGACCGAAAAGTTTCGGAAAACAACAGAGTTCAAGGTTTTTGTGCTAGAACTTAGAAATTGGAAAATTATATTATTAAGTTAATATGTGGCTACCGATTTGTGTGAGAATGAATTCTAATTTGATATTTGTTTTTTTTTAGATGAAAAATAATGATTTGAATTATGTGTCTGTATATTACTGTAATGAATGAAAAGCGCAGAAAGCGTGAAAACTCATAATTTTCACCTAAGCCTTAAAACTTGGAATTTGTTTTGTATAAAAATTATCTATGGCTGCTGAATCATGCACAGACATGTTCTAAACTAATATTTTCCATGATTGAATGAAAAATAATGGTTTAAACAACCTGTTTACGTATTTCTGAAATTACCGAAAAATACTGAAAATAAGAAAACTCATGGTTTTGTACACTATAACCTAAAAGTTGAATTTTCATGTATAAGCAATACTATGTGTGGCTGATTCATGTGAATTAAAATTCTAAAATGATTTTTGTTGTGTTCACATGAAAAATCTTGATTCAAACCATGTTTTTATATATTACTGAAATAGACGGAAAGTGCAAAAAGAAAGAGAATTTAGTTTTTCCTTTTGGTGATGCATTCAGCCTACATTAATATTTTTGTTCCAATGTTTATAATTTTTATGTGATGTGTTTTGATGATTATTGACATGTATGTATATATAATAAATGATAAAATTGCATGTTAGTTGAAGGTATGACCCTAGATAAGCTTAAAGGCATTTTGGTATACTTAAGGTATCTTAACCTTATATTGTGATTAGAATGTAAATGTGATTGGCAAATTTGAAACTAGATGTTATGATGACTTAATGATGAACACATGGTTATGAGTTGATGAAGTGACAATTGAATAAAAAGGATCATAAGAGTTAAGCATGACACTTGAAAAGTTAATTGTTAAGTTGACATGTATGGGAGTGTAAAGTGTATTAAGATGATTATTAAAGTGAATTGATATTGAGGTAATAATATTGTGATGACCTTAGAAAGGCATTGACATGATTGTAATATGTTTTCATGTGAGCCTATAAGGCCTAAGTGTGCATGACTTTTGAATTCAACGTATTATGTGCAAGTGATGACTACACTTATATGTGCAACTCTAAGTGTATGTGTATGCTATATGCGCATGGGGTAGTTATAGGATAGGAGCATCATGAGTAAATAAATACTAAGTATTAAATTAAATATTATGTTAGAGTTTTAGGAGCTTTAGAAGTGCAAAAAAGGGGCTACATATGATAGGAGCAAAGGAATCCAAGGTGAGTAAACACTATGTTCATGTTACAAGTGTGAGCAAACATTGTATTCATTCTACAAGTGCAAGTAACATTTTGTTATGTTACAAATATGTGATATCATGTTATGTGAGCCTTTGACATTCTTGAAACCCAAGTTCTTTCTATTCTAAAATGAAACTTTATGATTTCTTAGTGAGCTTGGGTTGCTAAAGGACATTTGGTCCAAAACTATTTTGTTTATCCAATGAGAATTTCTTGTGATTATAACCCTAACTTATATTCTTTCTGGAACTACACTATCATTGTATTTTTTGTTCGAAAGTTAAACCACTATTGTTATTGGGATACATGTTATTGTTGCCTTATGTGATATTGTTATTTGTGATTACCATTAGCTTTAGCTATGGTACCTTTAACCTTTATGCAAAATCCTCATGCCTATGTGGATAATCATCGAAACCTCTGCACATGGTCTTAACTCGATGGATAGTGGTAGTGTATCCACCTCAACTAGAAAGGGGCGGTTCTAGCCGTGGAGCCTAATCAGCTTCATGCCTTATAAGTGATAGGAGTTGGAATTTGGTATAAGGCCACCTCTCCTTAATGTGTTCGAGTGATAGTGTGATTTCTGCAACTTTGCCAATTGAGCCCTAGCTAAATTGCAACTTGATTCATGAATTATAAATCATGAACTATGTGTATAAGCTATGTGTTTCCTTTCCAAAGGAATATGTGATAATATATGTGCTTTATCGTTTACTTATTGAGATCATCTATCTCACTTCCTTTTCCTTGTGTGGTTCCAGGTAAGCAAATGTGAGGAGGCAAGGTGATAACTCAAGCATTATACTCTGCTTGGGAGATTCCTTGTCAAAGTCATTAATAATACCATATTATGAAGTGTTGTTGTTAGATGCTCCAGGAATATTGATTGTTTGAGATATATTATTTTTTCCTAAGTTTCCAAATGGGATATAAATATTATTTTCCTTATGCATTTCATGTGAAATGTTTAATTATAGTCTTTCGCAATTAAAGGTATTCATTTAAATGTTTTAAATGAGTTATTGTAGGAGGTTTGATACGATCCTAGGCATGATTTGTATATGTGTAAGTGGGTTCTATGGGCGTGGGTAACCTTATGTCTCCCCGTGTTCTAGGACCGTCATATCTCTAAAGTTAGGATGTGACAAAGGTGGTATCAGAGCCATAGGTTTAACTTTGTTGCCACTTGACTAGTGTCAATTTAGTATGAGAGCCATAGTTCTTAAAGTCTAGTTTAGGCTTGTTATATGAATTGTTTAAGTACAAATCCTGGAGCATTAGAACTTTCTTGTCCTGTCACTTACAGTCTATCGCTAGTATAGTTCTGCGAAATCATAGTAGATTTTAGTAATCCTTGTTATTGTTTGCTTGTCTTATAATTCTTTTGACAGATGACCAAGAAGATTACACCTGCTCAAGGACCATGACCCAGAGCACCCCTTGTGACCTATAAGAGGACTTGGCTGGAGATGTTTGAGAGAGTCGTATCTATGATTCACCCCACAAAGAAGGAGACCCCTGACGAAGAGGAGGACCCTGAAGAGCACTTAGATCCTAATTGGGTTTATAGTAAGATCCAAAAATTAGAGGATAACTATTCATACTTGAAGGAGGAAAACCAACATCTTAAGCTTATGATTCATGCCCTGAGGGAGGATGTGGAGCAACTTAAGTTAGGCATTGTTGAGCATGGAAGAGACTACTCACCAGCGAGGTCTATGTCTTCGACTAGTCGCCATCAAGATAGAGATATTCTTTGTTAACAATGTGGTAGCAGTGGCCATGTCGCTCTTAATTGCTTTGGTGGTGGACACAAGAGCTAGGTCGAGTAGAGGGTGATGATCGACATAACGGCAGAGCACTTTATATGATATGAATGATTTTTCCTTGATTGCCTAGTTACTTAGTATGAGATGATTTCTTTTAATATTATGATATGATTAACTTGCCATGATAGGAGGTTATTTTCATATTATGAGATATATGCTACTTGATTGTGATATGTGATAAGTGTAAAACTATGTGATATGTGATACATATGTGACATGTGCTTAGGGATGTGATATGATAAATGCATGGTGATTTATGCTAGTATAGTAATGGGATTAAATGGGTTAGGTTAGGGGATTAGTACTAAATTCCCTTATTGTGATAGACAAAATGCCTTCCAAGAAAAAGGTTCGCATAGCTACCCAATCCGTTAGGGCTAATGATGATGTCATATTGGACACTACATTGAATGCTACCTTTGCACCTGTATAGTCAAGAGAAAGATCCAACTTGAGGGCACCGACTATGGGCTTTAGTAAGCAAGCATCTTTGTAAGAGGTGCACACTATGCTCAAGGAAATGAGAGACTTGCGCAAGGAATTGGATGAGCTATGAGCTCAAAAGTGGGAAGCATCGCAAACTCAAGAAAGGAATGGAGTTACAACACCTGCGGTAGTGGCACCTGCTTAGAGAGAGAGGAAGTGGTTACCTGAGGAGGGGATGACTATAGCAGAGTTTAAGAAACTACAACCACTTACCTTTTGTGGTGAGGAAGGAGATGATCTGCATGAATTTTTAGATGAGATGGATAAGCTAGTCTGTCATTTATCTTGCTCAAATGCCTAAGTAATTGAGTTGGTAGGACTCTAACTCAAGAAAGAAGCTTGGTATTGGTATGAGAGAAGTATTAAAGAACGGCTTTACAGGGTAAACCCACCTACATGGGCAGAGTTTAAGCAGGAAGTAATAGATTAGTTCTTGCCAGAAGGAGAAAGACAAGATAGAGCATTGTAGTTCAAGCAACTAAAGCAATAGCCAGGGATGTCCATGTCAGATTATGCTTAGGAGTTTAATCGACTTAGCCGATTTGTCGTCAACATTATTCCTACTGAAGTAAGCCGCATCAATCATTTCCTGAGAGGATTGATCACACCTCTATTCAATTTGTTGGCAACAATAGAGTTTTTAACCTTAGCCAAGCTTATAGATAAGGCCAGGATAATGGAGAAAAGGTACAAGGCAAAAACGGCCAAACAAGCTGAACGAGACTAGAAGGGAAAGCAGAGGAACAAAGGTCATGGAGGTGGAGGAGGCTCCAAGAAGGAATTTTCATCCTTTGGACAATGAAACAATCAAACTAAGCAAGAACTTCCCACTTGTGGCAAATATGGAAAGAAGCATCCTGGAATTTTTTGAAAGGATTCTAGTATGTGTAAATGGGTTCTATGGGCATGGGTGACCTTATGTCTTCCCGTGTTCTAGGACTGTTATATCTCTAAAGTTGGGATATGACATCTATATAAAAGGTTAGAGATACCATAGCTAGAGCTAATGGTTATCACATATGAAAATAGCACTTTAGGCAACAATAGCAATAATAGTTTAACTTTTTGAACAAAAGATAAATAACAGTGTGCTTCCAGAAAAAAAGTAAGGTAAAGCAACAATTACAAAGGGTCTTTCATATCATTGAATAAACATTAATGGCTTTAGACTAATTGTCTATTGGCAACCTAAGCTTAACAAAGAAATCATATAATTATAATTGAAAGTAGGAAA
Organism: Reutealis trisperma; assembly: GCA_947687605.1. NCBI lineage: Eukaryota > Viridiplantae > Streptophyta > Magnoliopsida > Malpighiales > Euphorbiaceae > Reutealis > Reutealis trisperma. The sequence continues at coordinate 184,390 of CANTUT010000948.1, forward strand.
ATACTTTGGGTTTCAAGAGTCTTAAAGATTCCCATAACAAAATCACTTGTACTTATAACATGAATATAATGTTTACTCACCTTGAGGTTTCTTTGCTCCTAGCACTCGTAGCCCTTAAACCTCTAATACTCCTCAAGCTCGAACATAATAATTAATTCACTACTTAGTATTTATTTAGTCATCATGTTATCCTATCCCATAACTAACCCATGCACATATAACATTCACAGACACTTAGAGTTGCACATAAAAGTGCACTCATCACTTGTACATAACATGTTGACTTTAAAAGTCTTGCACATTTAGCCTTTATGGGCTCATATGTAATCACATTATAACTCATACTATGACTTTTCAAAAGTCAAAAAAAATATGTCATGATCTCAAAATCAATATACTTAACACTTCCATATATATCAACTTATCAATAGCCCTTTAAGTGTCATGCTTATCTCTTATGATCAATTCATACAATCAATACCTTCATTAATTTAAGATCATTAATTCATTATTAACTCATCATAAAATCTATTTCTATATTTCTTAATTACATTCACATATTAATCACAACATAGGGTTAAGATGTCCTAAATATACCAAATTGCCTCTAAGCTTGTCTAGGGTCATTCCTTTAACCAACATGCCATTTAATCATTTATCATTCATATATACATGTCAATAAGTATTAAAATACATCCCACAAAAATTATAGACATTGGAATAAAAGTTCCAACAACAGCCAAATCCCTTAATTTAAGAAAACCTAAATTTTCTTCCTTTTCACACTTTTCGATTATTATAGCAATATGCAAAAATATGGTTTGAACCAAAATTTTTCATGTAAAAATAATGAAAATCATTTTAGAATATTAAACCATAGGAATTGGAACCCATTGGTATAGCATATACGTGAAATTTCAAATTTTAGGTTTTAGGATGAAAAACCATAAGTTTTCTTGTTTCTAGTCATTATAGTAATATGTAAACACGTGATTTGAACCATTATTTTTCATTCAATCATAACAAAAATTAGTTTATAATACCAATACACACCAATCAGTCAGCCATAGACAATCCTCATGCATGAAAATTCCAAGTTTAGGGTTTAGAGTGAAAATCATGAGTTTTCTTGCTTTCCACACTTTCCGTTCATTACAATAATATGTAAACATATGATTTAAATCATTATTTTCCATCCAACCATAACAATAATCAATTTAAAATTCCATCATACACAAATTAGTAGCCATACCAATATAAAATCATAGAATTTTCTGACTTTTAAGTTCTAAGACGAAAACCATGAATTTCCTTGTTTTCCAAAACTTTTCAGTCATTATAGTAATATGTAGAAATATAATTTTATTCGATAATTTTCATCCAAACACATCAAAAATCCATTTAAAACACAAACATGTAAAAATTTCTATGCCCCCCCTCCCCTCTCTCTTAATGAGTTTATGCATGAAAATTTCAATTTTTGAGTTGTAGGATTCGCCTTTAAAGGATTCGCATAGAAATGTTAGTGTTTTCAGTAGAGAAATTAATTTCTTTTTCAAAATCCACCTAGGCTAAATTAAATCAATAGAAATCAGTAAATACTTAGTTCAAAATAATTCTCTCATGACTACTTTCATAGAAATCAAAAAATAAATTGAAAGGAGAGAAAAACTTATGAATACGGTCAAGAAATCGCAAGGTTTGAAAGTATTTTGCGAATTTTGGTAGAGAGAATAATTTTAAGAGAATTTTTTTGCCAAAATAATGAAATAACAAAATGGTGGTTGCTAGAAACAAGGGCTGGCTGAATTTCATCTTACATATTTAGGGTTTTGAACAATTTCCAAGATTACCCTTTATGAGCTAGGTTATGAGTGTTTTGGTGTAGTGAGATTTTAGGTATTTGGGGCTTTTTATTTAATTTTGGGATTGATTATAGGTAATTAAAAATAAAAATATTTTTCTTATTATTTTTATTATAATTCCCCCTAAAATATTTATTTTAAAAATATTTTTAAAATGCTCATAAAAATTATTTTATGCTGAAAAATCGCTTTGTGCATGAAAATTCAATTTATGTGAAATAAAAATTTTTATGCTTATACATTTCACATAAATTACTTACTTCATTATAATAATTCACATTAGGCATATTAGAGCTAATCTAACATGCCACATACCCATCAATCACATAACACATGAATTTTCACAAAAACACACACTTAGTCCTAATTGTTCTAAATTCAAGCAAATTGGTCATGAAAACTCCTAGGGTGGGCGTGGGTTGTTACACATACTCATCAATCACATAACACATGAATTTTCATAAAAGCATTCACTTAGCCATAATAACTCTAAATTCAAGAAATTTGTCACTAAACTCTTAGGATAGGTGTTTGTTGTTACATTCTCCCCCTTAATAGAAATTCATCCTTAAACTTAAATACTTAATCACACATTCTCAAAAAAGTTAGAGATGCTTCTGCTGCATCCTGACCTTAGCCTCTTAGGTCACTCATCCATTCCATGATTATGCCAGTAGACCTTAATCATAGGTATCTCCTTGATGCATAAATTTCTCCCTATCTTTAGTTTGAAATTCTACTTATTCTACTTATTTTTCTCTATAGTCAATACAAGCTCCATACTCATATAGCCAATCCATTTCTAAGATCACATCAAATTCTAGGACATCAAGTTCTAACAACTACATTAGAAGTTTTCTTCCATCGATATCTACCTCATAGTCTTTAAACATATACTTTATTTCCATCATTATATCCCAAAGAAGTCAACACTACCAAGGGTTCATTAATTAATTTCTTATCTCTACCTAAACTCTTAACAAAACACGAAGACACAAATGAGTGCATAGCACCTAGATTTATCAAACATCTTATACTAGAAGTTCGAATGGGAATGCTACCTATGATATTAGTATGCGAAGCATGGGCCTCTTGTTAATTCAGAGCAAAGACACGACCTTTGCCCCTAATGTTCATTATCGATGCATTTTTGGCAGTTGTTCCCTTATTCTCAGCTCCTTCCCTTTAAGGTTGATACAGTCTAGATGATGGAAGTGTCGAGGTCACATTTTCCAAATCTCTCATCTGTGGGCAGTCCTTGATGAAGTGACCCATCTGTCCACATTTCAGACTTGTGCCAAGGACTTTATAGCAAAATCCAAAATGCTTCTTATCACAATAGCCACAAGTCAGGGTGAAGATTCCTTTCCTGGACCTCCTCATCCTTTTCAGTGTTGGCCTTCATGACCTTTGCCCTTATACTTACCCTTTTATTCACATTCAGCATCCTCGGCTCTCTTGGCCTTATGCCTCTTTTCTACTATCATAGCCTTATCTATTAGCTTAGCCAAGGTTGAGAATTTAGTTGCTACCAAGGAGTTAAATAGTGGTGTAACTAATCCTCTTAAGAAATGATTGATACGGCTAGCTTCAGTAGGCATGATGTTGATAGCAAATATGCTTAGTCGATTAAATTCCTTAGCATATTCTGATACTGACATTATAGGTTTCTACTTTAACTACTCAAAATAAAGCACCCTGTCTTCCCTCTCACCTTTAGGGAGGAATTGATCCATCAACTCTTACTTAAATTCTGCCCATGTTGGTGGGTCAGCCCTATATAGTCGCCCTTCAATATTTCTTTCATATCAATACCATGCCTCCTTGAGTTAGAGTCCTACCAACTCAATTACCTGAGCATTCGAGCATGACAATCAATAGACTAGCTTGTCCATCTCATCTAAGAATTCATGAGGGTACACCCTACTCACCACAGAAGATAGGTGGCTGTAGCTTTTTGAACTCTGAGATGGTTATCCATTCGTCAAGTATTCACTTCCTTTTCCTCCATGCAAGTGCCACTACCACAGGAGGCAGAACTCCATTTCCTTCTTGTGTTGGTGGCACTTCTCGCCTTTGAGCTCATAACTCATCCAACTCCTTGCGTAAGTATCTTATTTCCTCGCGTATAGCTTGCACCTCTTGCGAAGATGCTTGCTCACTAGAGCCCATGTTGGTGCCCCTGAATTAGATCTTTCTGTTGACTGCACAAGTGCAGAGGTAGCATTTGAAACAGTGTCTAATATTGCATCCTCACTAGCCTTAATAGGTTGGGTAGCTATGCGAACCTTCTTCTTAGGAGGCCTTTTGCTATCACAATAAGGGAATTTAGTGCTAACTCTTTCTAACCCATCTAACCCTATTATTATACTATCATATAATACTTAACATGCATTTTACATGAGTACACATCATATCATATCACATCTTAGGACACATATCACATAGCATATACCACATAGCATATATCACATATCATGGCATGTATTATGTATCATAATCATGCAACATATAACTTATAGCATCATGATTTTCCCTATCATATAGATATATCAATCATGTCATAGGCAATAAAAGAAATCATTCCATACTATATCGCTAGGCAATCAAATAGTATTATTCGCATCATATAAATCCTATACCATTAGACCAATAGTTATCAACTACTAACGCAATCTCAACTATGTCCCTCTTCAGGATGAATGTCAGGTAGCTTCCAGGGTCACTAAGGCGAATAAACAATAAGAGGGAAATTGGCAGAAATGTGACTAAAACCATGACACTTATAGTAAAATAAATCTTTATTCGGCACGTGACCCATCGAGGATAAAGTCCTAGATGGTGAGTGACAAAAATCTCCAAGTGTGTTATCATCCATTTGCTCAACATCTTTGGTTTTAAGCTGCTCCAGATCCTCCCTCAAGGCATGAACCAAGAGCCTAAGACATCAATTTTCTTCCCTTAAATTTGAGCAGTCGCTCTCCAGTTTTTGAATCTTACTATAAACCCCATCATAGTCTAAATACTCCTTGAGATCCTCTTTTTCAGGCACCTTCTCTTCATTTCGATGAATCACGACCATGACTTTCTTAAACATTTCTCACCATGTTCTTTTGTATGCCACATGCGATGCTCTAGGTTGTGGTCTTCTAGCAGGGGTAATCTTCTTGGTCATTTGGTAAAAGAATCGTGAGGCATACAAACAAATAATAATAAATAGTACTATAACTTATTAGGATTTCGTGGAACTATACTAGCGATAGACTGTAAGTGACATGACAGAAAAATTCCTATGCTCCAGGATTATACTTAACCAACCCCACCAACTTTGTCACATCCCAATTTCAAAGATATGACAGTCCTTAAATATAGGGAGATATAAGGTCACCTATGCCCATAGAACGCAATCATACATATACAATTATTATCTAGATTTGTACCAAAACCTTACAAATTAATTTAAATAAACCATTTATAAGAAAATGTTAAGCTTTCAAAAGAATAGTTAAAATATACTTTAAATACAATCCATAAGAAAAATAATGCTTCACCAAAATGTAATATTCCAAAAATAAAGTTCCCATCACAATAACTCCTAGAGCATCTAATGACTCATCATAGTACAGCATAATAATAACTTTGACAAGGGGATTTCCTAAGCGAAGTAGGTTGCCTGAGCGATCACCTTACCTCCACATAATGCTCACTTGGAACCACACAAGGAAAAAGGGGAGACATAGATTATCTCAATAAGTAAATAATATAGCTTATACAATAACAAATATCCCTTAAAAAGGGCTCATAGCTCATAACTCATAGTTCATGATTCAAAATTTATGACTCATAGTTCATGGTTCATAGTTTGCAATTTAGAAAGGTTTGTAGAAATCTCACTTATAACACATAATTGTGAACCCTTAATTTTGCATCTTCCAATATGTATTTGAACCTTATAAGCACTTAGACTCCATGAACAAACCTCTAGAGGTCAAAAACACTCAAAATGGAAAAATCAAAACATTTCTTTTTGACATTTAAACCTTTTCAAATCATCCAGGACTGAATAATAAGTACAATGCAACTAGAATCATGAAAAACAAATGAGAAACGAGCGAGAACGGGCGAAAACAAGAAAAACGGGTGAGTCAATATGGTTACCGCACATCTTTGCGGTAGTGCCATAGAAGCCTTTATAGTGCTACAAAGGCTAGTGCAACAACCCGAGCATGTTTTTGTTTTTCTGCAATCCTATATCAAATATGAACAGTTTCTATGCTCCAATCCTCCTCCTATATATAAAGGGCCTCTCCACACTTCAAGACACCAACTTTTAAAGCTTGAAAAGCAGGAACTTCAAGCAAACTACTTTGCATTTGCTCTTTACTTCGCAAAGCGAGTTAGGGGATTTCTTTTTGATTCCTACTTGACTAGTTTAAGGCTTTTTGCCACCCGCCTATTCGAGGCAAGTCTCTTGCCCAAGGCTCGTGTCTGCTGCCCAAGGCTAGCTGCCACCTGCTGGCCAAGGCTAGCCGCTACCCACCATCCAAGGTTATCCACCGCTTGCTGCCCTAAGTCAATCACACCATCCAAAGCTAGTCACTGCCCGCCATCCAACACCAGCCGCTGCCTGCCATTTGAGGCTAGTCATCACCTACCATCTGAGGTAAGCTTCTTTTCCTTTAAATTTTCTATTATCTAAATTTCCTTGCCTCTTTTAGTTAGTTAATTAAATTGATTCATCTAGGTTGCTAGCTAATCAACTTAGTAATCAATTATTAATTAATTAACTTAACCCTCTTTTAATTAATCAATCAAAACATGTTAAAGTGGCTAAGCTAAACTAACCCCTTCGCAAAAATGGAGAACTACATGGGTTTCGATTCCCATTCAAAGGGATACATAGGCATTCTTGGTTTAGGCATTGAATCCAATTAACACTAACCAACTTTCCCCCTATCACCTTCTTCACTTGGTTTTATTTTGTTTTTATTTTACTTTGTTATTAGGTTTAGTTTAGGGAATGTGTGACTTTCCTTGAACACATAGGGGCTAGAGGAGGTATCCCCTAAGTTTGGGATTTTCTTATAATATTAACTTTCTTTTTATTTTGAACCTTTACTTATGTATTTACTTTATTGTCAATTGAATGAACATGCATATTATAAATTATTCTTGCATTTTAAATTATTCATGAAATATATTTTAAGTTACTTTCATAATATTTGGCCAAACCTATTTTGTTAAACTGAAAACTTAGTCCCCGAATCCTCTTTGGTTTCAAGGCTATTGATCTTTTTCCTTTGGGTAATAATTAGAGTTAAATGGGTTTTTTCCTTATATTTTTGCAAATAAAAATAAATTAAGGTGGCGACTCTAAGAAACAATTTTCAAATCTATCAAAGATGAGCCCGAGGGCTTCCTTGTGAGTTCTTTTCCAAATGAGCATTTCGATTCCCTTTAGTAAATCGGACTGATGATCGGGCGAGGCCTCACAGCTGGCGACTCCACTAGGGACTAACTTTCTTTTAACAAAAGGAAAAATAAGTGGACTACTAATTGGTTTAAAAAAGAGTTTGGCCTTTTGATATGATTGTGACTTTGCATGCATCACTTACATAGGATCTTTTCCATTCAACCTAGTTTTAGGAAAACAATGAATAGTGAGTAGCATCGAGTAGGTAACCCTCATTGGGTCTATTCACTGATAGTGAAATCATCCACCCCATGATGAACCCTTCGATCCTTTCAAAGGTGTAATGAGTATGCATGTACTGTTGGATCCAAGCGAGACTTTTTTACTCACATATGGTTAAGTATATCACTGTTCTAGTGTGATAGGTACTCAAATCGAGCCACCCTTACCCTTTCATGTAATGAACTTAGATCCTAGCATTAGGTTGTCTATACCATAACTAAAACCTTGCATCTTTGCATTCTCATGATATATTTTCCTCATACATATCATGCATCTATATTGTATAACAAAACATGCATTCATCTTACATCTACATCAAACCTTGAATTGAAGAAGGGTCAAACATTCTTATCTCCATTCAAACATCTCCCCTATAAACACTCTCACCTATACCCCATCACTTATCCAATAATCCTTAGACCATTACCCTAAACCTTTAACCTAAACACCATTATCTCTATACTTTAGCCCTTGACCAAAACTCTTGACACTCTAACCTCCATCCAAACACTTTCACCCCTAAAAACCTAAAACCATCACCCTGACCTTTACCTTAAACACCTCATCCTAACCTCCATCCAAACACCTTCACCCCTACAAACCTAAAACCATCACCCTAACCTTTAACATTAAACACCTCACCCTAGTCTTTCCCTAAACACCTTGCCATAGCCTTACCCTAAGCACCAAACACCCAACCTCAAACCTTAAATGTAAACCTAAATCACCTCTAACCTTTGGACCTTAAGCCATAAACCTATGACCTTAAAATCCATATTGGACCCTAAAAACCCTACTACCTAACCATAAGCCTAACCTACAACCCTTATCCTTATCCCAAAAAAAAAAAAAAAAGGGAAGAAACTAGACGCCTTGGGTTCTCCATACCAAAACCATTATCTTGATCCTATCCCTTATTCAAAATCAAACCCATTATCTTTAAGCCCAACACCCATGGCCCATCACCTTTCAAAACTAGTCTGTTACCCTTAAGCCCAATAACTTTGGCCCAACACACTACCTTAAACCCAATACCTTTGATCCTATCCTAAGCTCAAAATATTTGCCCCATCATACCTTAAGCCCGAAAAAAAAATGGTTGGCCTATGATATAATAGGAAGCCTTTTCTCTTAGGATCTGTATGCCTTTACCTTTATCACCTTTTCTATTCCATGCCTGTCACTTACCTTGTTACTTTGGTTTGAAGGTACCAATGGCCCACTTGCTTGATATAGCTTCCTTAACCACACTTGTGACTAAAGTCCTTAAGAAGCAAGAAGAGCATTTCCAAGTTATCCTAGCTGCTCAACAAGCCCAATTTGAGCAATAAAGGCAATTCATTATTGAGAAAGTTTAGGTTATGATTAACTAGGCAAGCTTTAACCATCCTAACCCAAACCTTATCTTGAACCAAACCAATCCTAGCCAAACCAACTCATATCTCAACCAAGGTGGGGAAGTTTTCTCTTATCCAAACACTAGATTACTCATGGAGAAACTTAAAGCCATGGAAAGAACCATCAAATCCCTAAAGCACCGAGATGATCTAATTGATGTGGACAGTTTAACATTATTCCCTGATGCTAAGCTTCCTCCTAAATTCAAAATGCCTCAGCTAGAAATATTTGATGGAACCACTTGCCCTAAGACCCATCTAAAGGTATATGTGGGGGCAATAAAACCTTTAGGAGTTAGCGATGAGCTCCTTCCTCAACTATTCCAACAATCACTAACCGGTGCTACCAGTAAATGGTTACTTTCACTAAATAAGAGCAAGAAAAGGAGATGGGATGATATTTGTTGTGCCTTTGTCAAATAGTATCATTATAATAGTAAAATGGATGTCACTAGGCATGACTTTGAAACTACCAAGAAACTTCAAAAGGAGTCTTTCTCCATGTTCCTTACAAGGTAGAGGGCTAAAGCTGCCCAAATGGTAAATAGACCAATAGAGCAAGAACACATAGATATCCTTGTCAAGAATCTACTTCCAACCTACCGAGCCCACTTGTTAACCCAATACCTACCCACTTTCAAAGCTTTGGTTACAACTACATCAAAGATTGAAGATTGCATCCAAAGTGCATCATTTCAACCTAAATTCCTTATCACCAACCTGAGCAATGATAAAGAACCCGAACCCAATTCAACCCCACCTTACCTCAGCCCTAAGTGGCATGACATGGAAGAGTTCAAGTTCAGCTAATCTAACCTATATGAGATTGAAATCCAAGTCTAAGTTTGAGTCTAAGTTACAAATCTCAAAGTTTGAGTCTAAATTCAAGTCTATGTCTGTCATTTTATTTTCCTTTTCATGTATTTGTCGTCAATCATGTCAATTCCTTTTTGTTATCTTGCAATAAAATTTTCCATTATAATAAAACATTCACATCTTTTTAATTATTTAGGCACTTGTCTTTTTTGTTTTAGACATGGATGAGATTTAAAAAAAAAAAAGAATAAAAAAAGAATAAAAGAAAAAGAATAAAAAAAAGAGAAAGAGAAAAAGAGAAATGAACAAGTCAATTAAATCCACCACAGTTAACACATATTGGAATTGAGGTGCCATTAACAATTTCTTCGCTAACTCCTAACCATAGAAGGTCAAGATATAGACCTCTCATTAAATAATTAGAGCCCCTCAAAGCGAAGCAACAAGTCATAGTGGAATGTTTTCTCTCAATTTTCATTAATCTAAGCTCACTAAGTTAAAAACCTGAAAGGGTGACTTAGGCAAAAGTTTTTTTTTTTTTTGAAAGAAAAAAGAAAAAGAATAAAAAGAGAAAAAGAAAGCTCATCCTAGTTATCTTCCTTCATATCATTCAAAGTTTTCAAATTAGGTTCAACCAATCAGTCTAGTCTCATATCCTCAAAGTCGTCCTTCCTCACTAAAGGCTCATTCTCTAAAGTGATATTGTCTTCTATGCCCTTATCTCATAGTGGAAGCATATCCTTCTAGGTCATCATCATCTTTTGTTAATTCGTCTCATCGCTTTGCTCAAAGAGCTTAGGCATAATCTCTCCCATTGCTAGTATGTTATGTTCCTACCTCTTATTAGGAGCATGAACCCCAAGTTATCTTTTCTCATCAGTCCTTCAGCCACTCCTTAGGGCACTTCCTTTCATCCAGTCTATCATCTATGTTCAAGCCAATAAAGTGTCACCCTAAATGTCTCTTCAATCTCAAAATGACAAGGTTAGCTTGGCTTGTTCTTTTCTATGAATTATACTATAAATAGCAAAATCATACAACTTCCTTGATCCTTTTCAAAATTTCTAACCCACCTTTGAATCATTCCTAAACCTCAAAATGTATCATCCTTTCAAGCTCAAGCCAAAACCAAAAAATCCTAAGTTTATCAGGACTCATCATCCTTGAATCCAATTTCCTTGGCAAAACCAAAGTTGAGGCATATGCCCCAAGGCCTATCATCCTCAAGTTGATTATGAGGAGTCCAAACTAGTCAAAGCCCATTCAATGTCTCATTGGCAAAATCTCATCATCCTTAATAAGACCAAGTCTCCTTGGCAAATTACATCCCCCATAAAGTCCAATTGAGTCAAAGCCTGCCAATTGTATGATGGGAAGAAAATCTAGTGCGACCATGTCAAGGAGCAAACACTTATCCATGAGCATGTGGCATCCTTATGACCAAAACTTGGAGCACCATATCTAAGATAAAGCCAACCATGTTCTAAAGAGGTCCAAAGCACCCTTGTAGAAAAGTCCAACCTGACAAAGCCTTTTAGCCAAAAGCCTTTAAGCCTTCACCCTGAAACCTAAACCCAAAAGGTTTTACTATGAAGCGCAAACCAAAAAGCCTTCACCATAAAGCCCAAAAAGCATTCACTATAAAAATCACTCCCAAAAAGCCTTTACAATGAAGCCTAAGCCCAAAAGGCTTTCACTATAAAGCCCAAGCCCAAAAGCCTTCACTATGAAGCCCCAACCAAAAGCTTTCATTATGAAGCCCAAGCCTAAAAGCTTTTACCATGGAGCCCACTCCCAAAAAAACCTTAATCTTCTCAAAAGCCAACACTTGACCAAACCATCCTTAACTAATTTCTTAGCCTAACCTATCCTCTGAGCCAGACCTAACCGAGCCTAAAGTAGAACCTGACCAAACCAAAGTACCAGACATAACTGAGCCTTCCATAAAGACAAGCCCCATAAGTTAACATTCCCCAAACCTTCCAATCTAATCATCTCCAAAAACCTGACCCACTTTAGCTCTCCAATTTAGCCTCAAACCAAATCTTCTCCAAAGTTAGACCTATCTAAACTGAATAGCCCAATCTTTTCTAAGACCCCACCTTACTTAACTTTCCAGAATGACTTTTTCCTAGACCGAACTAATAGCCATTAACCAACCAATCTTGTACCTAATATGCCCACTTCACCTCTAGGCTAACCAATCAACCAAAAACTAAATGACCAAACCACTTTCCTCCATCATTCTAAAGTAGGGGCACTTCTCTTCTAAATGTTCACTTTTATAAAATGGGGGCATCTTTCTCCCAAAGATCAACACTTTTATATTAAGACTGACCCTTTAAAAGCTCAATGTATCAGATCATTGCATAATTATTTAGCATTTGCATAGAACAGGATCATGAATTAAGGTAAATTATCAAAACTCTCAAAGAAAGATAGGATCACCACTTCGTTGATTCCTACCAAATAGGGTAGCCTTCAAGCCTACCATATAGGATCACCACTTTGCCAATTCCTACTAGATAGGGCCTTCTTCTTTCCTACTAGACAGAGTCATCATCATCATTCCTACCAAACAAGATCACCACTTTGTTGAATCCTATTAGACAGAGTCGTCTTCTTTCCTACTAGATAGGATCATCATCATCAGACAGGATTACCACTTCGTTAATTCCTACTAAACATGGTTGTCTTCTTTCTTACTAGATAGGGTCGCCTTCTTTCCAAAATCATCATTCCTACCAAATAGGAACATCGCTTTTAGCTCTAGCCAGAAGGGACAATAACCTAATGTTACTAGCTGATAGATCTCCCAAATATACCAGGGGCATCTTCCCTAAAATTCAACCACACCTCTCACCTAAATGTGTAAACTTTGACCTAGACAATAATTTGGTTCCTTTCACCTTCTCCCGTCCTCAGGTTCACTATCATCAAAATCACCTTTTAAGCAAAGACAATTCTAATGAGGGGGTAGTTGTGAACCCTAAATTTTGCACCTTCCAGTATCTATTTGAACCTTAGAAGCACTTAGACTCGATGAACAAACCTCCAAAGGTCAAAAACTCTCAAAATGGAAAAATCAAAACACTTCTTTTTGACATTTAAACCCTTTCAAATCATCTAGGATTGAATAATGAGTACAACACAACTAGAATCATGAAAAATGAATAAGAAACGAGTAAGAATAGGCGAAAATAAGAAAAGTGAGTGACCTAGTATGGTTGCCGCACATCTGTGCTACAGAGCCTTCTACAGCAAGGCCACAGAGGCTTATACGGTGTTGCAAAGGCCTGCACAGCAACTCGAGCATTTTTTGAGCATCAAATATTAATAGCTTCTATGCTCCAATCCTCCTATATATAGAAGGCCTCTCCACACTTTAAGATACCAACTTCTAGAGCTTAAAAAGTAATAACTTCAAGGAAACTGTTTTGCATTTGCTCCTTGCTTCGCAAAGCAAGTTGGGGCATTTCTCCTTGATTCCTACCCGACCAATTTAAGGCTTTCCACCGTCTACTTGTTTGAGGCAAGTCTCTTGCTGAAGGCTCGTGTCCACTGCCCAAGGCTAGCCACCACCTGCCTCCCAAAGCTGACAGCTGCCTATCATCTGAGGCTATCCGCCGCCTACCGTCCTAAGTCAGATGCTGCCTACCATCGAACGCTAGCCACCACCTGCCATCTGAGGCCAGTCATCGCCTACCATCTAAGCTAAGCTTCTTTTCCTTTAAATTTTCTATTGTCTAAATTTCCTTGTCTCTTTTAGTTAGTTAATTAAATTGATTCATCTAGGTTACTAGCTAATCAACTCAGTAATCAATTAAATTAATTAATTAACTCAACCCTCTTTTAATCAATCATTCAAAACATGATAAAGTGGCTAGGCTGAACTAACCCCTTCGTAAGAAGGGAAAACTGTGTGGGTTCTGATTCCCATTCAAAGGGATACATAGGCATGCTTGGTTCAAGCACCGAATTCAATTAATACTAACCAACTTTCCCCCTTATCACCTTCTTCACTTGCTTTTATTTTCTTTTCTTTTACTTTGTTATTAGGCTTAGTTTAGGGAATGTATGACTTCCCTAAAACACTTTAGGGCTAAAGGAGGTATCCCCTAAGTTTGGGATTTTCTTATAATATTAATTTCTTTTATTTCAAACCTTCACTTATATATTTACTTTATTGACAATTGAATGATCATGCGTATTATAAATTGTTCATGCATTTTAAATTATTCATGAAATATATTTTAAGTTACTTCATATTATTTGGCCAAATCTATTTTGTTAAACTGAAAACCTAGTCCTCGAATCCTCTTTGGTTTCGAGGCTAGTGATCTTTTTCCTTTGGGTAATAATTAGAGTCAAATGGGTTTTTTCCTTATATTTTCCCAAATAAAAATAAATTAAGGAGGTGACTCTAAAAAATAATTTTCAAATCTATCAATGATAAGCCCAAGGGCTTCCTCGTGAGTTCTTTCCCAAATGAGCATTTTGATTCCCTTTAGTGGATTGGACCGGTGCTAGAGTAAGGGTTGTTGCCATATTCACTCGAACACATAAAGGAGAGGTGGCATGAAACTAAATTCTAACTCCTATCACATAGAAAAGCATGAAACTGATTAGGATCCATGGCTAGAACTGCCCTTTCTAGCTGAGGTGGATACATTACCTCTATCCATCGGGTTAAGATCATGTCCATAGGTTTCGATGATTACCTGCATCGGTATGAGGATTTCTGCATAAAAGGTTAGAGGTATCACAACTATAGCTAATGGTAATCACTTATAACAATAGCAATTAAGAAAATAATAACATATAGCATAATAGCAATAGGAATTTAACTTATTGAACAAAAGATAAGATAATAGTGTGGCTCCAAAAAGAAACTAAGGTAAGGCAACAATTATAAAAGATCTTTCATATCATTGAATAACAATAATGGCTTTGGAATAATTGTCCTTTAGCAACCCAAGCTTAACAAAGAAGTCATATAATTATAATTGAAAATAGAAAAATACTTGGGTTTCAAGAATCTCAAAGGTTCCTATAACATAATCACTTGTACTTGTAACATGAATATAATGTTTACTCACCTTGTGGTTCCTTTGCTCTTAGTACTTATAGTCCTTTGAACTTCTACTACTCCTCAAGCTCTAACATAATATTTAATTCAATACTTAGCATTTGCTTAATCATCATGCTATCCTACCCCATAACTACCCCATAGACATATAACATTCATATACACTTAGAGTTACACATTTAAGTGCACTCATCACTTGCTCATAACAAGTCAACTTTCAAAGTCTTGCACACTTAGCCTTTATAAGCCCACAAGAAATCACATAATAACTAATACCATGACTCTTCTAAAGTCAAACACAATATATCATGATCTTAATATCAATTCAATTTAACATTCAACTTAATACACTTAACACTGTCTATATATGTCAACTTAACAAGTAGCCTTTTAAGTGTCGTGCTTATCTCTCATGACCAATCCATACAATCAAATTCATAGTCAATTGAAGATCATTAATTTATATTAACTCATCATAATACCTATTTCCCATATCACTTAATCATATTCACATATTAATCACAACATAGTAATAGAGTTAGGAAACCTTAGGTATACCTAATTATCTCTAGACTTGTCTAGAGTTATTCCGTTAACCAACATATGTATATGTCAATAATCATTAAAATATACCACATAAAAATTATAGATATTGGGATTAAAATCCCTATGTTGGCCAAATATACCCATCAAAGAAAAACATGAATTTTCTTACTTTTCGCACTTTTCATTCATTACAGTAATATACAAAAACATAATTTAAACCAAGATTTTTCATGCAAACATAATAAAAATCATTTTAGAACATCCCATTGCACCAATCGGCAACCATATGTGTATATATGCATGAAAATTTTCCAACTTTATGTTCTAGGATGAAAACCATGAATCTTTCTCATTTCCGGTACTTTCCAGTCATTACAGTAATATATAAACACATGATTTAAACTAATATTTTTCATGTAAACATGACAAAAATTATTTTAGAACATCAACATGTAGGAATAAGTAGTCCTTGGTAATTCATATGTATGAAAATTCCAATTTAGGTTATTGAGTGAAAATCATGAGTTCTCTTGCTTTCGGTATATTCCGATCATTACAGTAATATACAGAAATATGTTTTAAATCAATATTTTTCATCTAAACACAACAAAAATCAATTTAGAACACAATGAAATACAAATTGATAGTCCCACCCACTATTATGCAAGAAAATTCCAAACTTTGAGTTTTAGGGTTCACCTTTAGAGGATTCGCATAGAAAAGTTTGTGTTTTCATTTGAAAATCAGTTTCTCCTTCCAAACAATCACTTAGGCCAAATTTAATCACAATAAAAATAGTAAATTGATGGCCCAAAATAGTTTTCTCATGATTAATCTCAAAAGAATCAAACAATTAATTGAAGGCACCTTGTGAATTTTTGTTGAAAGAATATTTTTGGGAGAATTTTCTGCTGAAAATATGATAGAAAACAGGCTGCTACAACTAGGGATAGCTTATTATATTTATGGATTTGGGCAAATTACAAGCTTATCCTTAATAAGCTAGGTTAGGAGTGTTTTTGGTATAGTGGGCTTTTGAGAAATTGGGCCTATTATTTAATTTATGGCTGATTATAGGTTATTAAAAATAAAATATTTTTCTTATTATTTTCATTGAAATTCCCCCTAAAATATTTATTTAAAAATGTTTTAAAAATACTCATAAAAATTATTTTATGCTTAAAAATCGCTTTGTGCATGAAAATTCAACTTATGTGAAATGAATTATTTTTTGCTTATGCATTTCATATAAATCACTTGCTTCACCATAATAATTTATATTATGCATATTATAGCTAATCTAATATACCACATACTCATCAATCACATAATATATAAATTTTCATAAGAGCACACACTTAGCCATAATAGCTCTAAATTCAAGAAATTTGTCACTAAACTCCTATGGTAGGTGTGGGTTGTTACACTTGGCATAATCATTCAATTTGGGGAAAACATAATTTCATGCTTCTAATGTAAAATTAATCATGCAAATCTTCAATTAGCTACTAATTACACATAACTCAAGGATTAATTGAAACAAACACTCAAAGGCCAAACCCTAGGTAGGCCAAACCTAGCATATTAGGGAAAACCAATCTTCTTCAATTAATTTCACAAATTGACACTCAAATCAGTTAATTAACTTGCTAAACATCACAAATTTACATGCATCATAAATTATTGGCCTAGGGTTTGGAAATCTATCCTTGGTTGAGGAAAAGGAAAATGAAAGAAAATGCATGGAAAGAAGCAAATGGTTTAATAATTAACCTTAGATTGAAGAATGGGTGAAGTTTTTTGAAGTATTGGCTTTGAATCCTCTTCCTTCTTTGTAAATCTATAGAGGTCAAACCACATAGAAAGGAAAAAGAGAGGAAAACTTCAATGCAAGAGGAAAAGAACTAAAGAAACATTTATAGGATGGAAAATGGAGAAGATTTTATAAAGACAATACTTACAAATTCCTCCTCTAGCAAACTTCTTTAGATTGGCCGAATATGGGGGAGGGAAATTGTAATACCCAAAGTTTCCCTAACCTACTAGAGTCAGTAATGGTGACACTATAATATTCATTTACTGTACAATTCAAGGCCTTTCTGGTGTATTAAGAATCATAAGAATACCAAAAGAAGTAATTTTAATGAAAAATGTGACAATGAGTAAAGAATATAATCAATTTCGATAAGCACTTTTATGATAAAATGAAAGTCAAATTGAGTTTGACTTAAAGTAACCTACATTAATTATTTAATTTATATATGAATCTAAAGTGCTAGGGAATAGGCATTAGCATCTCTTAAGTTAGTAGGAGATAACAATAATGGCATGAGAAGTTGATTTCAATCAAAATTACAATGGTACAATAGAAGTCAAACTTAGTTTGACCTATTAAGCCTACATGATGTACATACCTAAACAGGGCTAGTAAATATGCATTATAGCATATATGGAATTTATCTATTAATATCTAGAGTGTGTAATGATATTGGAAGGTAGAAATATGTATACTAAAGTGAAAGAAATGACATGAAAAATTTGCTAAGTTACTAAGTTTGAAATGTGCACATATAGATTTTATTAATGGGCCTTTGGACCCCAAGGCCCAAGCCTATTAGAATGGCTAGCCCATAAATGGATGAATATAAGCCTTACTAGAGATGGAAATGGTTAAATAAGGTTAAATTGGTATAGAATGAGTTAGCCACCAAATTTGACTTAGTAGCCAACAAAATTGACTAATTCAAACTCTTAAACAACTTGAACTCTCACTTTTCCTGCATAAAGTCTAGATACATTTTTATTATTTGCACACCATATGATGATCATCATTCATCTAGATAAGATCTTAACCATCCAATTTGATTAAATCATAGCCATCTATTTTTATTAAATCCTAGTCATTAGATTAAGCATGATTAAATCATCACCATTCAATATCCTATATTTAAGTAAAAATTATGTTCATTTCAATCATTTTGCTAATTCTACACCAAAAACACAACACCAACCAAAGGAAAACCTCTCCATATTGTCATCACCATAGCAACTCAAAAATTAAATTTTCCAAGGTAAGAAATTATGCTCACCTTCTTTTTTCTTTATTCTATATATGACTTTGGTATTAGAGTTGACAAAACCTTGCTTTTCTTCCACATATATAGTTCGACCAAAAGAATAAAAATAGGGAAATATTTGCTTTATATGTTAGCTTATGAAATATGAAACTTGGGTTTAAGAACTAAGGGTGTAACATGAGAAAATAAACAAGGAAAATAAGAAAACTCATATAAGTGCACCAAAAGGTATCATTCGACCTAACATATGAATTTTTGAAGGAAGCATTCTAAATTTCATTTAATGATATCTAAGGTTATTTTAGGTGGAGAAAAATTGCTTGGAAGTATCAAAATGAATTATAAAATTTTGGTTTAAGACTTGAAAATTTGAAGGCATAAACTTAGCTTGAAAAGAGATTTTTGTGTTTTAATGCTTGCTTTTGATGTTTAATAGATCACATGAATACTTTGTTATGCCAATTTCATATTTCAATGATTAATTTGAAGAATTAATAATGAATTATAGGTTTCCCAAAAATTACCCAAAGTTAGAAAAACTAGGGTTTTATGAAATAAAGTGATTCAATCTCAATTAATTAATGGGAATTGATTATTTAAGTATTAATTTGATGAATATATGACCAATTTGAGATTTGATGGGAAATTAATGGTTTTCCCCAAACTTTAGGGTTTATGGACAAATTGGAAATTTTGTGAACTAAACATGAATTCATGGAATAGAAGGGGGAATCAAGCTGAAGAATAGTGAAACATGATTTGTATAATGTTAATTTCAAAATTTCATTAATGGAAATGATTTTCTCCAAATTTAATAAACTAGGTTCAATTATGGAATTGGAAGGTGAAAGTAGAATTAGTTCTATGAAATATTGGAAATTATTTAAATTAATTTTAATTGAGTATTTTGAAGTTGAAATGTGAAATTGGAATGAAAAGAATTATCTTTCCATACGTGAATACATTTGGCTATTTGGAAAACAATTAAGGAAAGTGTTAAAATTAGTGACAAGCATATGTATAGTTTTTCTTTACCTTAAAAGAAATAAGTTGGCACTACAGTAAACAATATAAAAGTGTTAACAAGTTAAGCTAAATTTAAACTAATATCATAACAAGTGATTGACGTGTAATTGAAATGCAAATATGTAAAAACTAAAGACAAGGACAACGACATTGTCAAAGAGTGCAAGGAGCACCACTCACATTAAAGTTAAATGTAAATAGGAGCAAAGGAGTCCAAAGTGAGTACTTAATAATATACAATGATATGTGCCGTGCTCTATGAACCATTGTTGATTAAACTATTCTTATTTGAATATCTCAATTTCTTGTTGAATATGTATTGCCTATTGAACGATGTGTTTGAATATGATATTCCTTTATGGCATTTGGCCATTGTGAACCCGTTGACATTGATTTCATAATGTGACCATTGATGAGAATTATTCTTGTATTGGTATATTTTCCACTGAATTCCCTATTGTGAATTCACTATGAACCTTTCCATTGATGCTTATTGATGAGCAAAAATACCTTTTTGATGTGGGCTAATTCATCGGACCTTATACACTTAGTATAAGCCCGTGGATAGGGTGAGAGTATCCAACCTCTATTAGGGGGGAATGCCTAACTTTAGGACTTGATCAGTCTTGCACAATGTAATGCATACGAGTTAGCAAGGCTTAGGCCGCCACTCTTTAATTTATATATATGGAAAGCATTCCACTTCCAAGAGATTCATATTTCTACTAAAGATATTATTTCTATCTTAAACGAGAAATTGATTCATAATGACAATTTTGACTAACATCGATCCATTGTCATAATGAGCCCATCTTGATAAGAACCCACATACTCACCCCACATTGTATTGTTATATACTCACTGAGCCTTGTTTCATTCCTTAGTTGTTTAAAATTTTCAAGTAAGGTTGATGAGTCAACAAGGTAAATTCCAAGCCCTATTCTTTCGCTTAGAGGTTGCTATGCTAATTTCAAGTGTTGTGAATCCTAGTTATATGATTATAAAGATCATTGGTTTAGAGCTCCATGGTTACAAGAGGTTTAGTACTAATGTGATATAGGATTGATATTTACTGAGAACCGTAATGTAATTATATTTATGTTGGTGTAATTATTAATGACTATATCTAAATGAGATGAATATTGCAATGATATTCATGAACATTTGGCCATTTGTAAGATGACAAAATAGTAGCTGGCAATAAGGCAATTAGGTTCCAATCTTGGGATAAGGTTCAATATAGTAAAGAATTATAAGTTAAATGGGGTTATACAGGATTATGTGTGTCATGACCTAACTTCTAGGCTATGACAATCCTACAGCTTAGGAAGATATAAGATCACCTAAACTTATAGGATACCATTAATCTTATTAACATTTATCATATTGCATTTTACAATCTATCCCAAGATCAAAACCCCATTTATTCTTTATCCTTTTCCATCATTACTTTAGCCATTCATTTATAACCATTATACTTTAATGCAATTTCATGACCATGAATATAACACCATTCTTAAATGTTAATAAATACTATCCATACATTCTTACTTACTATCATAGGTTTATATATACAAAACAAATGTTATCATTTATTTATGTTACTCTTTAACATAAAATATTTTAGTACTATGCTTTTAAACACCATAAAGCTCTAGATTGATTATCCTTAGGATGACTCAAGCAAGACAAAACATAACACTTTTAACAAATCCTAAATAGAGAAGCGTAGCACAGAATTTACCTTGCTAGCAAATCACCCTAACCTAGAAAATTTTAAACAACTATAGAATGAGACAAGCACAGTTAATACATAATAATATAACATAACATAAAGGCAATATAAGAGGTCATCAGTTAGATCGGTTCAAGATAGCAATGGAGTGATGTTAATCAAAATTGGTCATATTGAACTTTAGAATGCATTTTAGCATAAATAATAATGTCTTGGAAGTTGAAAGCTTCCCAAACATGAATATTAAAGAGTGGCGGTCTACACCTTGCTCACTCACATATCACACTACACAAGACTAATCAGGCCTTACGGTTAGGCATTCCCCCCTAACAAAGGTTTGCCCTACCCATGAGTTTATACCAAGTGCACAAGATCTGATGTATTTCATCACCTAGAGAGGATTTCTGCTTATTCATAGCTATCAGTGAAAGACATATCCAAGGTCTACATTAGGAATTTAATGAAAAATAATTTGGCATATCCATCATTCTCATCATTAAGTACAACATAGGACTAAGGTAAAAGGCTCATCATGGTCAAATATCATATGAGGGGGATATGGATTTCCACAAGGTTCAACAATCAATAGGCAACTACCTACCAAATGCCATTTCAAACAGATGTTAAGGGATGGTAATTCAAGCAATGGTTGCAAGCAAAAAGGGCATGATTATATCATATTATTAAGTACTCACCTTAACTCCTTTGTTCTTATTGACTATTCACTCTTGATTAATTTAATGTCCTTCACAGTTTTGAGCACTTTTCTTGCCCTTGCCTTGAAGTTCTACACCCATAACATTTTAATTACATAACAATTAGTAACTAATGGTGTTACTAATTATATCTTATACTTGTTTTATTACTTCAACTTATAATAGAGATGCATTAATAGTTTCATATATATATTTATTCTTATTTCTAATCATTTCCAAGCTAAATTCCTCATTCAATTTCATGATTTCAAGTCTAAATCTCAAAATTCCCAAATTGTTCCATAAATCCTAGAATTTTGGAAAAACTATCAATTTCACTTTCAAACCTTAAATTAATCATAGATTCATCATATTAACACCTAGGCAATCAATGTCCATCAATTAATTTGAGTTAATTCACTCTTATTCATATGAACCCTAACTTCTCTCACTTATGTTAAATTTAGGGAAAACTCATAATTCTTCATCAAATCTTCAAATTAGTTATAGAAATATGAAACTAACATACCATATATCATATATGATCACTCAATTATCACAATCTAATATTAGAACACTAAGTTCCTCTTTTAACTAAGTTTATGCCACTAAGATTCCCAGATCTTGAATCAAGTTCCTAAAATTCCTTTTAACACTTTTAAATCATTTTTCTTCATCTAAAATAACCATATATGTATTCAATTAGAATTTTGAACACTTCCTAGATCATTCACTAATGTTGGTCGAATTCTCCCTTTAGTGATACTTAGGTATTTTCATTCTTTATTTTCCTATCTTTCCATTAATCCTTAATTCTCCAGCTAAATCTCCATATTTCATATAGAATCATCTAAAACTACACCTTATGTATGCTCACCCTAAGTTGGCTTTATTTTTCTTATGGTCTAGAAGAGATTTTATACAACCAAAATACTAAAATAAACCTTAAAACATAGTAAAAATAAGATGAACATAATTTCTCACCTTGGTTAGCTTTGATTTGTTAAGGTTCTTGTTGCAATTTGTGTAGAGAGGATCTCTTTTCTTATTATGAAACTTTGGTGTAGAGATAGTCTAAATGTTGTATCATAACATAATTTTACTTATATATATATATATATATATATATATTGGATGGTGAAGATTTGATCAAGCTAGATCTAATGGTTAAGATTTAATCTTAATTAATGGCTTAGATTTTATCAAGTTAGATGGCTAGGATGTTCATCATGTGGTGTTAGAGTGCTCAAAATGAACATTAACTCATGTGTAGAGAAAATGGGAGTTTAACTTGTTTTAGGATTTTGACCTGGTCAATTTTTTATGGCTAGCTTGGTCAAATTTTGTGTCTCTCTCTCTATAACATATTTTGTTTGGTGTTGGCTAACTACTCTAATTTGGCTAACTATTCTAACATATGAACTTAAGGTTACACCAATTATGGGCCTATGGGCTAAAATTGTTGGGTTAGGCCTTTGATGACCGAAGGCCCAATGATAAGCCCATAGCCCATCAACAAGCCCATAGTCCATCAACAAATCCCATAAGAAACTTAGAAACTTTGCTTTTAACTTTCTTTCAAATTTGTGCTCTCTCACTTCTTTACAAACATCATTAGTTATCATATGAACTCTATGTAATTCATTAGATCACAATTAGTCATAATAAAATCATGAACTAGGCAAACATTGCATATTATGTCATAAGATTCCTACCTGATTCCTTATCATTTCTATACTATACTAACATTCAAAAATCTAATTCTCTAGTATTATTAGTAATTAAAATAGGCTATAAAATCCTTAGGCATTACAAGGTGACTTTATGTATTCTTATGCCCTAGGATCGTCATGGCTCAATAAATGGGTCGTGACAAACTTGGTATAAGAGCAAAGGTTTATGTCTATTCTAAACTTTATAACTATTATGGATTATAAGTTAAACCATGGAGCATAGGAATTCCTTCTTGTCATTTAAAGTCTATCCTTAAGTTTTGATATGCATTTCTCATAAAATTTAACTCTTTTATTTTGATGTTTGATGTATGTGCAATGACTATGGATAAAGAAATAATAATGACATATGAATGATATATATGACTTAATTATATGCTATGGAAATGGGATGGAAAGGATAAAATATGCATATGAGAAAATGATTACATATGTGTAAAAGAGTATAAATGAATATGTACATACGTTTTATTAAGAATAAATTTCTTATTATACTTAACTATCAATTATTAGTATGGTTTAGTGTAATTGACATTCTAAAAAATATTTACACAATGTGAATATGGATGAAGGTATACTGCATTGTTAGCACTTTCGATGCTTATGGTGTATGTGTGTGACAACTATTAGCTAAATGTTGTTAAGTGAAAACCTAAATGTGATTTCATAAAAAGTTCATGAAATGTGAATAATGACGCGAATATGTTTATCCTTGCATATACTAGAGTATGTGAGATGTTTAGGACATGAGATATCCTAAGGCAAGTTGTGTAATAATAGTGAGAGAGGCTCTGGAATTAATGAGACTATATTATAAATAGATAGATTTTGAGTATAGAAAATGTTACTTATGTACACATTGTAAAGAGTTTAAATTGAGAAATAACTGATACAATACCATATTTCTTTTGTATCTATACAATATGTGACTATTGTATGAAAGTTGAAGTAACTAGTAATTAAACTACTCTTTAAAGCAATAACAAATATATTTATCTGCTTAATAGTGAAACCCTATTATTAGAAAGGCTAAAATAAGGCCCCATAATAGAACCAAACAAAAAAACCCATGAAAGTGCATAAAAAGTTGAACGAAAAACTTTAGCGCCTCTAAAATAATTTCAAACGATTGAATTTGGGCCCAAAAGTGGGTGGTGCTAGGTGAACCTCAACATAAATATAGATCACTGAACGAGCTTCAATTTGATATATTATGAGCCCCAAAACTCATACATACCTAAAAGTTATAGCCTTTCAAAGTTGACCTAGTGAGAAGATGATGTCACTATTCATTAGAGATAAGCTGTGGTCGCGACTTCTTAATTGCCATCACAATTCTCTGTCACCCCCTAAGTCACTGTCACAACCCAGGTCATGAAAGACACTATGTCTCAAGGTTTAAATTTGATGTTTTGTTCTTTAATTAGTCACGGTCGCGACATTTGGATTATGGTCGTGATAACAAGTCGCAGTCGCAAAAATTGTGTAGCGCTCCCGATTCTAAGGCTCATTTCGTGACTTAAGGAACTTTTGAATCTTTTGGAAATTATGATCTTTTAATGAATTATATTTATAGAATATACACCCAGTGAATATGTTAAATAATTTTAAGTTGATTTACCAGGATTAGAAAAAGAAGTTGACCAAGTGTTGATCTGACTTAGACCAATGATTGATATGTATAGTGTTATGCTATATGAAATGCTTACATGTGACAATAGTTTGATATATGAATTATATGGATTATTAAATGATATTTGTAATTGATGACATAGGAAAAGAAATGATGTTTAGTAATAATTAGTATGAGAATGAAATAAATTAGTTACATTATATATATATATATATATATATATATATATATATATATATATATATATATATATATATATAAGTATACGATATGAATTAAGTGAATTATATTGAGAAATTTATGGCTTAGATGCTACCTTATAGACTAGAACAATAAGAAAGGCAAGGATTCCTCTATTACTTATATAAATATCAAGTATGGTCAAAGGAAGAATATTAATCTAGTGTGATTTAAAAGAAATCACTTTGTATTCAAAGAAAGAAGCGACCAATCGTGTATGTATTAATATGACCTTTAAGAAAGGTGATTATGTATATGTAATAGGAAAGTTCTTAAACCAACTAAGGGAATCAAGTTGTGAGGTTAGTAAAGGACCAAGTGGAATATGATTTGATGTTGCATAATTCCAAAAGAAATGTGCATGAAATTGACAATTATAAAAAGGTATATATGATTAAGGAATAAACTTTAAAAAGAAACTAAGGAGCTAAGGAGTATTTGATTTAAAAAGGATTAGTGTGAGCTAATAACAAATTTGTCACATTCCAACTTCTGAGACATGATGGTCCTAGAACATGGGGAGACATAAGGTCACCCACGTCCGTAGAACCCACTTATACTTATACAAATACTGCCTAGAATCGTATCAAAACCTCTTACATTAACTTAAATAAACACTTTTTTTTTTGAAAACCTTAAGTTACGGAAGCATAATTAAAATATACTTTAAACATAATCCATTTGGAAACAATATTTAGAATCCAATTAAAACCTTGAAGGATAGCATTTCAAAATAAACATCCAAAAATAAATATTCTCGAAGCGTCTAAGGATAACTCTTCATAACTTATTAAACTAATTTTCTTGGATAAAGAATTCCCCAAGTGAAGTAGGATGCTTAAGCCATCACCTTGCCTCTTCATAATGCTCACCTGAAACTACACAAGGAAAAAGGGTGGGATAGATGATCTCAATGAGTAAACAATAGAGATTATATAATAACACATATCCATCAAAAAGGGCTCATAGCCTATAACTTATAATTCATGATTCATAGTTTGCAATTTAGAAAGGTTCAAGAAATTACACTTATACATAACACATAGAATGGAGGCTGCTGCCTTGTCCGTTCATAACATAATATAAAGTAAAGGCTACTGCCTTGTTCACTCGTAACATAATATAGAGTGAAGGCTACTACTTTGTCTACTCATAATTCATAACATGTAAAGTGAAGGCTACTGCTATGTTCACATATAACTCATAACATGTAAAGTGAAGGCTACTGCCATATTGACACATAACTCGTAACATAATTTACAACATATAAAGGTAACGGTAGCATCGTAGATGTTTAACTTACCAAATAAAAGACAAATAATAGTGTAGTTCCAGAAAAATTATAAGTTAGGGCAATAATTACAAAGTTATTATCACTGGATAATAAAAAAATGTTTTGGACCAATTATCCTTTAGCAACCCAAGTGTACAAAGAAATTATTAAAATAGAAAAGAACTTGGGTTTTAAGATATCAAAGGTTCACAAAACATGATAGCTTGCACTTGTAACTTAAAACATAATGTTTACTCACACTTGTAGTATGAACACAGTGTTTACTCACACTGGAAGCAGGAATATAGAGTTTACTCACCTTGTGGTTCCTTTGCTCCAAATTCATGTAGCCCTTGGACTTTTAAGACTCCTCAAGCTCTATCATAATGTATAATTTGATACTTAGTATTTCTTCAATCATGATGCTATCCTATCCCATAATTACCCTATGCACATTTAACATTCACATATACTTAAAGTTGCACATATTAGTGCACCTCATCACTTGCATATAACATTTTTACTTAAAAGTCTCACACACTTAACCTTTATAAGCCCATATGAAAACATATCACAATCATGTCAATACCTTTCTAAGGTCATCATAATTTCATTATCTTGATATCAATTCATTTTAACAATCATTTTAGTATACTTAACACATCCATACATGTCAATTTTACAAATAACCTTTCAAGTGTCATGCTTAACTCTTATGATCCATTCATTCAATCAATCACTTTATCAACTCAAGACTATTTATTCATTATCAAGTCACCATAACATGTAGTTCCGTATTTCCCAATCACATTCATATTCTAATCACAACATAAGGTTAAGATACCTTAAGTACACCTTAAGTATACCAAAGTGCCATTAAACTTGTCTAGGGTCATTCCTTCAACTAACATGCAATTTTATCATTTATCATACATACATACATGTCAATAATCATCAAAATATATTGCATAAAAATTATAGACATTGGGATAAAAATCTCATGATAGGACGAATGCATCATCAAATAGAAAACTGAATTTTCTTGCTTTTTGCACTTTCCGTCTATTACAATAATGTGTAAAAACAAGTTTTGAACCATGATTTTTCATGCAATCAAAACCATAATCATTTTAGAATACTAATCCATAGGAATTGGCCCTAATTGGAATATCTCATTCATGAAAATTCGATTTTCGGCTTTAGGATGCAAAACCATGAGTTTTCTTATTTTTTGGTATTTTCCGGTCATTACAGTAATATGTAAATAGGTGATTTAAACCATTATTTTTCACTCAATCACAACAAATATCAGTTTAGAACATCCTCATGTATGATTTGGCAGCCATAGACAATAATTATGCATGAAAATTCCAAAGTTTAAGGCTTATGGTGAAAAACATGAGTTTTCATGCTTTCCACGTTTTTTGTTCATTATAATGATATGTAAACACATGATTTAAATCATTATTTTTCATTCAAACAAAACAAATATCATATTAGAGTTCATTCATATACAAATCAGCAGCCACATGTTTAAAAAATAATAGAATTTTCTAACTTCTAAGTTCTAGCACAAAACCTTGAATTCCTTTGTTTTCTGAAACTTTTTGATCATCATAAAAATATGTAGAAATATAATTCAATCCAATAATTTTCATCAAAACACATAAAAAAAATCGGTTTAAAAATCATTCATGCAGGAATTTCCAACCCCCCCCCCCCCCCCCCCCCCCCCACACCCCCCCCCCCCCCCCTAGTGATGTTTATGCATAAAAATTTCAATTTTAAGTTATAAGATTCACCTTTTAGAGAAATCTCGTGGAAAGATTTGTGTTCTCGGTAGAGAATTAAATTTCTCTCTCAAAAACACACCCAAACTGAATTAAATCTATAAAAATCAGTAAAAAAATAGTTCAAAATAATTTTCTCATAATTTATTTCACATAAATCAGTTAAGAAATTGAAAGAGAAGAAAAACTTACGATTACAGTCAATAAATCACAAAACTGAAAGATATTTTCTTAATTTCGGCAGAGAGAAATATTTTGGGAGAATTTTTCTATCAAGATACAGAAAAATGGAGTGATGACTGCTGGAATGAGAGTACTGTCCAAAATTTTCATTATATCTTAGGGTTTGGGGTGCAATTTCCAAGTTTACCCTTAATGAGCTAGGTTATGAGTGTTTTGGTGCAGTAGGCTTTTGGGTATTTGGCATTTTTAATTAATTTAGGACTAATTATAGGTAATTAAAAATAAAATATTTTTATTATTATTTTCTATAAATTCCCCCCAAAACATTTATTTAAAAATTATTTTAAAATGCTCATAAAATTATTTTTATGCTTAAAAATCGTCTTTTTGCATGAAAATTCATTTTACGAAAAATAAATTATTTCATGCTAATGTATTTTATTCAAATCATTTATTTCACAATAATAATTCATATTAGGCATATTAAAATTAATTTAACATGCCCCATACTCATAAATCACATCACATATGAATTTTCATATAGTCACGCAATTTGTCACAATAACCCTAAATTCAAATAATTTGTCACTAAAACTCTTAGGGTAGATGTGGGTTATTACAAAATTGGTGTAAAAAAAATATGGATTGATTTTGAATAAAATACCTTATATCGAGAACAAGTTCATAATGGGGAGAACACTTGTAAAATAAGATAGGTATGAAACTGGAGAATTATATGTTAGTTAGGAAAACAAATTGATTGTGGTCAAGCAAAGTAAGTGAGATGTGGAAAGGTAAAAATAGTGAATGATAAAGCAAGGAATGTATGAAGAAATACTATACATATGAAATAATTGAATTAAATATAATTAAAAGAAACAAAAGTTATCACATAAAAGGAGTTTATAAAGCTGGCTGATTAAACAAACCCCGTTCAAGAGTAATATGTTATGTTGAAATTGAATTGTTGATGAAATAGAATTGAATAAGTTAAAAGTAGATGCCATAAGAAATGGTAAGCATTGAAAGTAAAACAATGAAACAAGTCTGAGATGGATTAAGTTTTAAGGTGGAAAACTAGAAAATTATTAGGCATAAGAGATTATAAGGGTTAAAGGGAATGTAAAATAAGGGATAAAATAATTTGGATAAAGGAACTTTATTGATAAGAATAAGATTATAGAAAGGTAAATAGAGAAACATTATAGAGATAAGTGAATAATAGAAAAAAAAATTTAGTTCAAATAGGATGAATATTTGAATATGGAAAGAAAAATTAGCCAATAAGGCGTTGCAATTGGGACTAGTCCTAATGGATTATTTATTTGATGCAATCGATTGGTTAAAATAATGTTTCTAATGGTAAGTAAGAATAAGAAGTGTAAATGTTTAAGTGTGACAAGAATTTAAGAGTGTGAAAGACTACAAGTGTATGGAAGAATAGAGTTAATGGGATTTTAACGAGATTAGTGCATGTTCCAAATGAGTTAGACCTAGAGAAAAGAAAATGTGAAATCGTTAAGGAATGAGTGAATCAATGAGAAGTGCATAAAGAAGTTATGTGATATGGCATGTGTAATTCTTGAAAAGAAATTGGCTTATAGAAAGATGTTGCATTTAAGACTATAATTATTATGTTAGTGGGGAATACTATAAAGTGGAAATGTCTCGCTATAGTGAGAGCATGAGACATTTAGATATCTACACAATTAGACTCTACTATAAAGAATAAATGATATCTACACAATTTAGACAAGGCCTCTTAATGCGAAAGTAAATAAGATTTGTCATTAGATATGAAAGTCAGAAAATAAGGAAAGCCACACTCGATAAAGAGATAACATGGAGAATCAAAATGTTCAAGGAAACAAATGCCCCCTTCTATAATGCTATAGTAGCAAACTAAATGTCCAAAGATAAAAGAGTTCACTTAAATTCTTACACTTTATGACATATTGAAGCAAGTTAAACAATAATAACTATTTGATAAGAAACTTAAATTCTAAGAAAATTTCTGATAAGGCATGGCTCCTTATTCAAAGGCTTACAAGGACAATGGCTTAGTTCTGTTCATGGGTGCTCTAATAGATACCCTCTAATGCCACTCCACTAGTGACAAAGTTGATGGTATTAGTTCCCTAAGAATCAATTTTAGAAATAAAAAGGATAAGTTCATATAAAGAATGATGTATTCAAATGTAAAAGAAGAAAGGTATTTCAAGGTACCCATAGTTCAAATAAAGGCTTGAAGTTATATAGTAAAAAGGAAAATAATTAGTTAAAATAAGCATATGGATATGAGAGAAGGAAAGTTGATACAAGACTAATAATAAAGATGCTCAAATTTATTGAAAGATGAAGTATGAAACGAGGATAAGGAATATCACTTAAGTATTAAAAATTTTCATAGATCAGATAACGATGTTAGAATATACCAAGGGATTGCATTGATCAAGTGAAATTGTATTTCTTTATTGTATTTATTGAAACTTAAGTCAGGAATTAGAAAGAAAGATGAGTGATAATCAAGTAAGGGAAACAAGTAAAGGAGAAAGAAATGCATAAATATGAAGTCAATAAGAATTAAAATTGAAAGCATGACATATAGAGTGATTAGGTTTGATTAGATGTAATACAAAAGGGAACTTAAAAATTTAAAAAGAATATACATGCCTTATTAAGCTCAAGAAGACGACCTTACTAAGGAATAAATGAATCTTCTTTAGGAAGAGAAAAGGGAAAATCAAACTATAGGATATATGGAACTGAAAAGGAGTTGGATTAGAATAGTATTATAATTACATGAAATTTATTGTGATAAATTTACCAAATAAAGTAAAATGAGAAAGAGTACAGTACGAGATGGAATAGAATTATTCAATGTTGACAGTAGATATCTTATCACCTTAATATAATCAATATAATGATTGATACTTTGAACAGGAAATCAATAAGTAGACCTCTCCATATGATAATGTGCAACGAGATCTATTATAAGAAAATTGGAAATAACTGCCTAAGAAAGGATTATGATTAAATGAAGATGAAGCTTGAATATTTTTAAATCATTCTATGTAAAGTTGAAGGTCACAAGTGAAATACAAAACTTAAGTAATAAGGAAATACAATTGATGAAATTTAGAAAAAGGTGAAAAAGAATCAAGTTTTAAAATTAAAGTAAAGGATAATGCTCTTAAGTGTGAGAATGAACTTTGTTTGCAATTAAATAACTATATATCTAAGTGTATAAGTGTGTATATAGACGTATACAAGAGCAAGTATGAAAATGACAAGAATATTAAATTCTAGAGTAATTGAGACAATTAGTAATGATAAAGAATCAAAAATTATTTATATGCTGATTTGAGATTCTATAGAATTATAAAGATTTGATTTAAAATTGTAAAATTGGTATGTGGAGATAGGACATATAAGTTAATGAAATATTTAAAGTGAGTTTTGTTATGTTTTTCATTTGTAAATAACTATGCATATACTATATGGTTATTATATATTCAAAAGATGATAAAATGATCAAAGTTGTAAAAAAGGCTTTAACAAAGGACAATTTGATTGAAATTTTGGTTTGATAAAATAAATAATCAATTCCTTGTAGACATATATGGTTAAGGATTGATTGATTATGGAATGAATTATTCAATAGTAGGTGAAGAGTAGAAATGGAAATAATTTATCTAAAGAGTTGATACTTGTAATTTGTAATGAGTATTAAGAGTGACCATGACCACTAGACATAGGATTATAACATTTTAAATTACTCTTGTAAAGATTTAGAGTGAAATAATAAGATCTTTGTATAGTGCTTTAAATAGTATAATGCAAGATAAAGTGTCTAAAAGAATCATGAAAGATATTTATATTACCCTAAGATTATTAAGCCAATCATGAGTTTGACAAGAGATAATACACTTATAGTATGCAAAGTGACAAAAGAGATATTATATATTTGATAGTTTAGAAAATTGAGGTAACATTGATTTCATAATAGATGTTATGGTATAGAGTTATTATTAAAGAGGAATTATCAAAGAAATTTGAATAATTAAGGTAGTAAGAAAATGCTAGAAAATTCATGGAGATAATAAATCTGTATAGGGAAAATAATTGAGACATGTATTATCATTTGCCTTATGAATTAAGAGTATCTATTTTGAAAATTCAAGGATGAATTTTCTAAAGGGGGGGAGAATGTTATCACATCCCAATTTCAGAGATATGATAGTCCTAGAACAATGGGAGACATAAGGTCACCCATACTTGAGGACCCACTCATGCACATATAAACAATGCCTAGGATCATACCAAAACCTTATGTATTAACTTAATTAAACCATTCATAAGAAAACCTTAAGTCATGGAAGAATAGTTAAAATATAATTTAAATACAATCCATAATAAAAGAACATTTTAAAGACTCTAAATAAACTATCAAGTGAATTATATTCTAAAAATAAAACTCTCCAATAAGTACTCTTAGAGCATCTAAAAAGTGACTTTTTATATCACAGCATGATAATAATCTTGGACAAGGGAATTCCCCAAGCAAAGTAGATTGCTTGAGCTATCATCTTGCCTCCTCATTATGCCCACTTGGAACCACACATGGAATAAAGGGTGAGATAGATGATCTCAATGAGTAAACAATATGGCTTATACAATATCACATATCCCTTTTAAAAGGGTTCACAAAACATAGCTCATAGTTTGCAATTCAGCAAGGTTTACAAAATCACACTTATAACACATAACACATAAAGTGAAGGTTGTTGCCATAATCACTCGAACACATAGAGGAGTGGTGGCATCAATCCAAATTCCAACTCCTATCACATAGAGAAGCATGAAACTAACCAAGCTCAATAGCTAAAATCGCCCCTTCTAGCTAAGGTGGATACATTACCCCTATCTATTAGGTTAAAATCATATGCATAGGTTCCAATGATTACTTGTATCAGCACGAGGATTTCTGCATAAAAGGGTTTAATGGTACCATAACTAGAGTTAATGGCAATCATATATAATAATAGCATTGAAGAAGAATGTAATCACATGCAACACAATAATAGTAATAATTTAGCTTTTTGAACAAAAGATAAGTAACAATGTAGTTCCAGAAAGAATATAAGTTAAAGCAGTAATTACAAAGATTCTTTAATATCATTGGATAATCAAAAATGATTTTGGACCAATTATCCTTTGATAACCTATGCTTAACAAAGGAATCATATAGTTGCATTTGAAAATAGAAAAGAACTTGGGTTTCAAGAATGTCAAAGGTTCACATATCATGATAGCTTGTACTTGTAACAATAACATAATGTTTACTCACCTTGTGGTTCCTTTACTCCTAATATTTGTAGCCCTTTTTAAACTCCTACTACTCCTTAAGCTCTAACATAATATTTAATTCAATACTTAGTATATGTTTAATATCATGCTATCCTATCCCATAACTACCCCATGCACATATAACATTCACATACACTTGGACTAGCACTTAAAAGTGCACTCACCACTTGCACATAACATATTGACTTTTAAAGTCTTGCACACTTGGCCTTTATAGGCCCACATGAAAATACATTATAACTCATACCAAAACTCTTCTAAAGTCAAACACAATATATCATGATCTTAGTATTAATTCAATTTAACATTCAACTTAGTACACTTAAGACTTTCCATATATGTCAACTTAACAAGTAACCTTCTAGTACAATCAAACTCATAGTCAATTTAAGATCATTAATTCCTTATTAACTCATCAAAAAACCTATTTCCCATATCACTTAATCATATTAACCATACATAGTAATAGGGTTAGGAAACCTAAGGTATACCTAATTGTCGCTAAACTTGTCTAGAGTTATTCCTTCAACCAACATGCAATTAAATCATTTATCATTCATATATACATGTTAATAATCATTAAAATATATCATATAAAAATTATAGACATTAGGATTAAAATCCCTACATTGGCTGAATCTACCTATCAAAGAAAAAATGAATTTTCTTACTTTTCGCACTTTCCATTTATTACAATAATATGCAAAAACATGGTTTAAACCAAGATTTTCATGTAAACATAAAAAATAAAAAAAAATCATTTTAGAAGATATTAATGCACCCATTGCACCCATATGTGTATTTACACATGAAAATTTTCCAACTTTAGTTTTTAGGATGAAAACCATGAATCTTCCTTGTTTCTAGTACTTTCCGGTCATTAAAGTAATATATAAACACATGATTTAAATTGATATTTTTCATGTACACATGAAAAAAATTATTTTAGAACATTAACATGTAGGAATTGGCAACCCTTGGTAATTCATATGCATGAAAATTCCAATTTTAGGTTTTAGAGTGAAAATTATGAGTTCTCTTGCTTTTCGGTATTTTCTATCATTATAGTAATATACAAAAATATGTTTTAAATCAATATTTTTCATTTGAACACAATAAAATTAATTTAGAACATAATGAAATACAAATTGGCAGCCTCTCCCACTATTATGCATGAAAATTTCAAACTTTGAGTTTTAGGGTTCACCTTTGGAGGATTCGCATAAAAAGATTTGTATTTTCATTTGAAAAATCAGTTTGTCCTTCCAACCAATCACTTAGACCAAATTTAATCACAATAAAAACAATAAATTGATAGCCCAAAATAGTTTTCTCATGATTAGTCTCATAAGAATCAAAGAATAAATTGAAAGGAGCGAAAAACTTACAAAAACGATCACAAAATCGCAAGGTTTAAAGGCACCTTGTAAATTTCAATTGAGATAATATTTTTGAGAGAATTTTCAGTTGGAAATATGATAGAAAATAGAATGGTGGCTGCTACAACTAGGGCTGGCTGAAATTAGCTTGTTATATTTAGGGTTTTGGGCAAATTACAAGTTTACCCTTAATGAGTTAAGTTAAAAGTGTTTTTGGTGTAGTGGGCTTTTGGAAAATTAAGTCTTTTATTTAATTTATGGGCTGATTATAGTTAATTAAAAATAAAATATTTTTCTTATTATTTTCATTGAAATTTCCCCTAAAATATTTATTTAAAAATATTTGAAAAATGCTCAATAAAAATTATTTTATACTTAAAAATCGCTTTGTGCATCCAAATTCAATTTCTATGAAATAAATTATTTTATGCTTATACATTTCATATAAATCACTTTCTTCACCATAATAATTCATATTATACATATTAAAGCTAATCTAACATGCCACATACTCATCAATCACATAATACATGAATTTTCATAAAAGCACACACTATATAATAGCTCTAAATTCGAGAAATTTATCACTAAACTCTTAAGATGGGTATGGGTTGTTACAAATGTAATACCCAAAGTTTTCCTAACCTATTAAAGTCAGTAATGGTGACACTATAATGTTCATTTACTATACAATTCAAGACCTTTATGGTGCATTAAGAATCATAAGAATACCAGAAGAAGTAATTTTAACGAAAAATATGACAATGAGTAAAGAATGTAATCAATTTTGATAAACAATTTTATGATAAAATGAAAGTCAAACTAAGTTTGACTTAATGTGACCTATGTTAATTATTTAATTAATATATGAATCTAAAGTGCTAGGAAATGAGCATTAGCATCTTTTAAGTCAATGGGAGATAACAATAATGACATGAGAAGTTAATTTCAATCAAAGTTATAATGGTACAATAGAAGTCAAACTTAGTTTGATCTAGTAAGCCTACATGATGTACGTACATGAATAATGCTATTGAAGGGCTAGTAAATATGCATTATAATGTGTATAGAATTTATTTAGTAATGTCTAGAGTGTGTAATTATGTTGGAGGGTAGAAATATGTTTACTAATGACAAGGATAAGGACATTGTCCAAGAGTGCAAAGAGCACCACTCACATCAAAGATAAAAGTAAATAGGAGCAAAGGAGTCCAAGATGAGAACTTAATAATATAATATGATATATGCCATGCTTTATGAATCATTGTTGATTAAACTATTTGTCACATCCCAACCTTATGAGATACAACGGTCCTAGAACATAGGGAGACATAAGGTCACCCACGCCCATAGAACCCATTAACATATAATAATCATGCCTAGGATCTTACCGAACCTTCTTCATTAACTCATTTAAACCATTTAGATAAATACCATAAATTATGGAAGACTTAAAATAAATCATTACATATAAAATCCATAAGGAAATTAATATAAATCTCGATAAGTATCAATTAACATTTTCGGAGCATCTAAAGACAAAACTTCATAAACATAGTATTATTGATAACTCGGACAAGGAATTCCCCAAGTGAAGTAGAATGCTTGAGCCATCACCTTGCCTCCTCACATTTGCTCACCTGGAACCACACAAGGAAAAGGGGTGAGATAGATGATCTTAATGAGTAAACAAAAAGGCACATACATTATCCCATATTCCTTTGAAAGGAAACACATTGCTTATACACATAGTTCATGGTTTATAACTCATGAATCAGGTTGCAATTTAGCAAGGGTTCAATTGGGCAAGTTTGCAGAAATCACACTTATAACACGTAGAGAGTGAAGGCTATTGCTTTATCACTCGAACACATAGAGGAGAGGTAGCCTTATACCAAATTCCAACTCCTATCACATAGAAAGCGTGAAGCTGATCAGGCCCCACAGCTAGAATCGCCCCTTCTAGCTGAGGTGGATATACTACCCCTATCCATCGGGTTAAGACCGTGTGCATAAGTTCCAATGATTACCCGCATCGACACGAGGATTCTGTTTAAAGAGTAAAAGGTACCATAGCTAGAGCTAATGGTAATCACAATTAACAATATCACATATGGCAACAATAACATGTATTTCAATAATAATAGTGGTTTAGCTTTCAACAATGATACAATGAAAGTGTAGTTCTAGAAAGAATACAAGTTAGGGTGTTAATTCACAAGAAATTCTCATTGGATAACAAAATAGTTTTGGACCAAATGTCCCTTGGCAACCTAAGCTTGACAAAGAAATCATATAATAAAATTTAAAATAGAAAGAACTTGGGTTTCAAAGATCACAAAGGTTCACATAACAATATATCACATTCTTGTAACACAACAAAATGTTGTTTACACTTATAACATGAATACGATGTTTACTCACACTTGTAACAAGAGCATTGTGTTTACTCACCTTAGGGTTCCTTTGCTCTTAGTATACGTAGTCCCCTTTGCCCTTCTAAAGCTCCTCAAACTCTAACATAATATTTGATTTAATACTTAGTATTTATTTACTCATAATGCTCCTATCCCATAACTACCCATGTACATATAGCATACACATACACTTAGAGTCCACACATAGGTGTACTCATCAATTACACATAGCACGTTGACTTTAAAAGTCTTGCACACTTAAACCTTATAGGCTCACATGAAAACACATTGCAATTATATCAATACCTTTTTAAGGTCATCACAATATCATTACCTCAATATCAATTCACTTATCAATTATTTTAGTTCACTTTACACTTCCATACATGTCAACTTAACAATTAATCCTTCAAACATCATGCTTAACTCTTATGATCCCTTTCACTTCATTAACTCATAATCGTATATTCATTATCAAGCAATCATGACATCTAGTTTCAATTTCCTCAATCACATTTGCATTCTAATCACAATACAAGGTTAAGATACCTTAAGTATACCTTAAGTATACCATAATACATTTAAGCTTATCTAGGATCATATCTTCAACTAACATGCAATTTTATCATCTATTATACATACATACGTGTCAACAATCACCAAGACACATCACATAAAATTTATAAACATTTGGACAAAATTGTTCATGTAGGCCGAATGCATCATTAAGGTAAAAACCAAATTCTTCTTCTTTTCGTGCTTTCCGTCTATTTCAGAAATATGTAAAAACATGGTTTAAACCAAGATTTTTCATGTAAACATAACAAAAATCATTCTAGAATATAAATTCATAGGAATTGGCCACTATTGGTGTTTTTTATATATAAAAATTCAATCTTTTGCATTATAGTGCATAAACCATAAGTTTTCTTGTTTTCGGTATATTCCAGTCATTTCAGAAATATGCCAACAAGTTGTTTAAACCATTATTTTTCATTCAATCATAGAAAATATCAGTTTAGAACACATTCCTTCATAAATCAGCAGCCATAGATAGGGTTTATATAAAAAAAATTCCAAGTTCAAAGGCTTAGGTAAAAAATCATGAGTTTCCGCGCTTTTCGCACATTTCGTTCATTTCAGCGATAAACAAACACATGATTCAAATCATTATTTTTCATCTAAACAAAACAAATATCATATTAGAACACCAATTCATACAAATTGGCAGCCATATATTCATGAAAGAATAAAATTTTCTAATTTTCAAGTTCTAACACGAAAACCTTGAATTCCTTTGTTTTTCGAAACTTTTCGATTATCACAGAAATATGCAGAAATATTATTTAATCCAATATTTTTCATCAAAACAAATCAAAAATTAGTTTAGAATACATCCATGCACAAATTGCCCCTTCCCCCCCCCCCCCCCCCCCTCCCCCACCCCCCACTTATGATGTTTATGCAATAAAATTGTGATTTTAAGTTATAGAATTCACCTTTGGAGAAATCTTGCGAAAAGAATCGTGTTTTCAATAGAAAATAAATTTTCTCTCCCAAAAATTCACTCAAACAGAATTGAATCTATAGAAATCAATAATCAAACAGTTCAAAATAATTTTCCCATAATTTATTTCATAGAAATCAGTTTAGAAATCGAAGGAGAATAAAAACTTACGATTACGGTCATGAAATCGTGAAACGAAAAAGTGTTTTCAATATTTCGGTAGAGGGAATTATTTTGAGACGTTTTTCTACCAAAATACAGAAACAATAAGAGAATGGTTGCTGGAAACCCTTGTTTGGCTAAAAATTAGAATATTTATTAGGGTTGGAGTGGAATTTCTACTATTACCCTTAATGAATAGGTTAGGAGCATTTTTGTGTAGTGGGCTTTTGGGTATTTGGGCTTTTCCTTTAAAAATTTCAGTTGAATGGAATTGAAATAAAAAGAATATTTTTCTTATTAATTCTGGAACATTTTTCTCAAAAATATTTATTCAAAAATATTTTTAAAAATACCCATAAAATTATTTTATGCTTAAAAATTGTCTTATGCATGGAAATTCATTTTATTTAAAATAAATTCTTTTATGCAAATGCACTTCATGTAAATCATTTTTTTCACAATAGCAACACATATTATGCATATTAAAATTAATTTAATATGTCACATACTCATCAATCACTTATATCACAAATTTTCACACAAGCACACACACTTAACCTTATTAGTTCTAAATCAAGCAATTTATCACAGAAATTCCTAGGATGGGTGTGGGTTGTTACACTATCCTTATTTGAATATCCCAATTTCTTATTGAACATGAATTACCTATCTACCGATGTGTTTGAATATGATATTACTTTGCAGCATTTGACTGATTATGCTTTAATGAATTGAATAGAGTTCATATGATAGCTAGTGATGTATGCAAGGAAATTAAAGAACATAAATTTGAAAGTTATATTGAAAGGAAAGAAAGGAATTTTATGTTAATAGGCTTATGGGCTTATTAATGGGTCTTGAAATAACAAAGGCCCAAGCTTAATACAAGGAGGCCAGCCCAATGGGCCTAAGAATTATAGAACATCAAAAGATGTGAGTTAAAATGTTTGGCCCAAGATAATGAAATATATGTTGTAGAGAGTGAATCATAAGAATTTGACCAACTAGCCACAAAAATTGACCAAAGTCAAAATCCTAAACCAAGGAAAACTCTTACATTTCCTACATATGAGTCTAGGTTCACTTTGAGCACTCCAACACCACATGTTGATCATCACCATTATAGAGAGAATCCTAGCCATCCAACTTGATGTAATCTTAGCCATTCATTAAGATCAAATCCTAGCCATTAGATTTAGCTTGATAAATCCTCATCATCCAACCCAATACATATATAAGCAAGATTATGTTAAGCAATCACATTTAGCCTCTCTCTACACCAAAGTCCTACACCAAGGAAAGAAATTCTCTCTACCCCACTTGTAACAAGAGTCTTAGCAAATCAAAGCTAACTAAGGTGAGGAATTATGCCCGTCTTCTCTTTTTATGTTATAAGGTTGATTTTAGTGATTAGATTATTTAAAAATTTTCTTTTACACCATATGTAGAATTCAACCAACCTAGTATAATCATACATAAGATATGCTTTTGAATGATTTTAAATGAAGAAAAATTATTTATAAGTGTTAGAATGGGTTTTGGGAATGTGATTCAAGCTTTGAAAATCTTAGAGGTATAAACATAGTCAAAAGAGGAACTTGGTGTTCTAATATTAGATGGTGACAATTAAGTAACCATATATGTTATGTGATATGTTAATTTCATATTTCTTCAACTAATTTGAAGATTTGATGAGGAATTAGGAATTTTCCCCAAATTTGATATTAATGGGACAAGTTAGCGTTCATATGAATAAAATTAAATTAACTCAAATTAATTAGTGGGAATTCATTGCCTAAGTGTTAATTTAATGAATCTCTAGTCAATTTGAGATTTAAAAGTAAAATTGATAGTTTTTCCCAAATTCTAGGGTTTAAGGAAAAATTTGGGAATTTTAGAAATATAGACTTGGAATCATGAAATTGAATGAGGAATTTAGCTTGGAGATGCTTAGAAGTAATAATAAAGTATAAGTATATGTGTGACATAATTGATACATTCCTACTATAAGTGGGAATAGTAGAATAAGTAAAAGATACAATTAGTAACACCACTAGTTACTAATTAATATATAATTGAAATGTTATGGGTGTAGAATTTCAATGGCAAGGGCAAGGAAATTGCTCAAGACCGAGAAGGATATTAAACTAATCAAGATCAAATAATCGATAAGAGCAAAGGAATTAAGGTGAGTACTTAATAATATGAGGTAAACCATACTCTTGCTTATAGCCATTGTTTGAATTATCAATCCTTGTCATGAATTTGAAATGACATTTGATAAATGGTTGCTTATTAATAGTTGAACCCTTAGAAATTCACATCCTCCTTATAAGATAATTGACCATGATGAGCCTTTTGCCTTGGTCATATGTTATGCTCAATGATGAGAATGATTATTATGCCAAACTATCTTTCATTAGATTCTTATTATAGACCTTTGATATGTCTTCCATTGAAACCCATGAATAAGCAAAAATCCTCTATGATGTGAGGAATTACATTAGACCTTATGTACTTTGTATAAGCATATGGGTAGGGCAAGAATACTTGACCTCTGTTTAGGGGGAACGCCTAGCCACAAGGCCCGATCAGTGTTGTGTAATGTGATGCATGTGAGTGAGCAAGGCTTAGGCCGCCACTTTTTAATATTTATGTGTGGGAAGCTCTTCGCTTCCAAGACATTATTATTTCTGCTAATGCATTCTAAAGTTCAATATGGCCAATTTTGGTTACTATCACTCCATTGCCATCTTGAATCAACCTAAGTAATAATCTCTTTATTACCTACATGTTATGTTATATTATTTTATACTCACTAAGCTTGTCTCATCCCATAGTTGTTTATAATTTTCCAGGTTAGGTGATCCATTAGCAAGGTAAACTCCAAGCTACGTTTCTTTGCTTGGGACTTGCTAAAAGTGTTATATTTGTATTGCTTGTGTTATTTTGATGAATAAATAATCTAGAGCTCCATGGTATTTCAAGGTTTAGTATTAAAGTATATTATGTTGGAGAGTAATGTAAACAATTGATAATATTTGTTATGTAAAAGTACCCATGATAGTAAGTAAGAATGTATGGATAGTACCTATTTACATTTATAAATGATATTCTACTCCTGATCATGAGATGACACCAAAGTGTAATGGCTATAAATGAATGGTTTAAGAAATAATGGGAAAGGATAAAGAATGAATATGGTTTCAATCTTGGGAAGGATTGTAAAATGGTAATAGGATTAATGGTGTTGTACAGGTTTAGGTGATCTTATGTCTCCCTGAACTCTAGGACAGTCATAG
The DNA here is from genome assembly GCA_947687605.1 of Reutealis trisperma. Taxonomy (NCBI): domain Eukaryota; kingdom Viridiplantae; phylum Streptophyta; class Magnoliopsida; order Malpighiales; family Euphorbiaceae; genus Reutealis; species Reutealis trisperma. The sequence continues at coordinate 227,320 of CANTUT010000948.1, forward strand.
CCTAGAAATTAGGTGTGATAGAGTTAGTATTAGCGCTAAAGGTTTAAGTCTTACATAGGCTTAATAACAATGTGAACTATAGGTTAAACCATAGAGCATAGGAATTCTTATTGTTGTCAAATTATATTGTTAAGTTAGATCTACATTAATAGTATATGTTAAGTTACTCTCTTATCTTTATGAATTATGTGTGCATCATTATGTTACTATATTATTGTGTTATATTGCCTAATTATGGATGTAGATGCCACAAATTCATAACCTTGTTAGAGAAAAGGAAGTATCAGATGCTGCTTCGACCGCTTCGCCTGAGCTTGAAGAGATAGACCCGGAAAAGGATCTTGATCCTGTTTGGGTGGTAAGGATGAAAGCATAATATGAGGAAGCGATGAGGGAACTTCATAGGTTAAGGGAGGAAGTATGGTGCTTGAAAAGAATGATGAGAAATATGAAATGGGAGTCAGCTCGAGTTAGGCATGTGCATCAAAATCTGGAAACAGAGCCAATTCCACCACTTCATGATGTTATGCGAGGATTCCCCGAGCATCTATATGTAGCTTGTGGAAGATTAGATCATTCAGAGGAAAGGTGTCCTATCACAAGGCAAATGTTATCCCCTTCATTATTGTCTACGGGTCATAAACATATGGGCCCTAAGGAAAGTGAAGCTTAGAATAGTGAAAGGGGTTCAAGGAATTAAGAAAATAGGGAGAAGAACGGATGTATTTTGGTTAGCATTTTGGAGAAACAGTTGACATGTATATACATGTAATGGATATTCTAATATGGTAGATAACCAATGGAATGTACATAAATCTTTTTATGTACATATGATGTGCTAATGTTAAATGAAATATAAAGTTTTGGATCTTGTTAAACAAGCATTACTCCTTTCTTTACATAAGATTAGTTGAGTTTATATGGAGAAGCCAAACCCTAATTTAGAAAGAATAAGGGAATTATCTTAGACGAAAGTGGAGTTTTCTAATTAGAAATTAGTTCCTAAACAAATGACAAGTCATGATTGAGTTGGGATACCAACTATGATGAGTTTATAACTTGAAAACATTGGAAATAATGGAAATCGGAAAAGGAAAATAAGCTCTATAGAAGCTGACATGCCTAGGGACACAAGCGTGCTCCTAGTCATGTAAATATTTAGAAATTGACAAATTTAGGCTGAAGCTAGACACGCTTGGGAACATGGGCGTGTTCCTAGCTGTGTAATTATTGGGAATTGGCATACCTAAGTAGTAGCCTAAAGCACCCAGGGACACGGGCATGTTCTTGGCCGTGTTGGAGCCAGCATTCAATTTTCAAAAAATTTGTAAAAAATTTTTCTTATAATCATGCTTAACTCTCTATGCTTTGACCTTTCCCCATCTACGTTATTGTTATTAAACATTGATGTACATCTTAAATCTCTGATTTAAAAAATAACTCATTCTTGTACTCTTGGAATCGTGGTAAAATTATTCTATCTAGTGCTTTGGTGAATTTCCTCATTTGTGTTATGGTAATGAGACCATTAAGAAGGTAAGTTGGATCCTAGTATTATATGTTTTTTTTTACTGTGTTATGAAAGGTATCTAAATGATATATGAATTGGTTTACGAGATGTGTAACCAAAGGATTAAATGATATATGACATTGTTGAATGATATGTCTATATGAAATTGTTAGAAATAATGAACCATTAAGGTTATGAAATGAAAGGTAATAGTAAATAGTAGTTATATATATATATATATATATATATATATATATATATATATATATATATATATATATATATATATATATATATATATATATATATATATGAGATGAGCTAAAAGAAAGTATTATTAATGTTGTGCTTAGATGCTACCTCATAAAATAGAGCAAGAGAGACAGAGATCTCAAGAGGCTAAAAGTATCACTCCCAATGTAGCATATGATGTTGCATCTGTAATGGATGATGATAAGGAGTCAACTCAATCAACACAACACACAACAGATATAAGAGAATGTCACATCCCAACCTTATGAGATACGACGGTCCTAGAACACCGGGAGACATAAGGTCACCCACGCCCGTAGAACCCGTTAACATATAACAATCATGCCTAGGATCTTATCGAACCTTCTTCATTAACTCATTTAAACATTTAGATAAATACCATAATTTGCAGAAGACTTAAAGTAAATCGTTACATATAAAATCCATAAGGAGAATAATATAAATCTCTATAAGTATCAATTAACATTCCCGGCGCATCTAAAGACAAGACTTCATAAGCATAGTATTATTGATAACTCGGACAAGGAATTCCCCAAGCGAAGTAGAATGCTTGAGTCATCACCTTGCCTCCTCACATTTGCTCACTTGGAACCACACAAGGAAAAGGGGTGAGATAGATGATCTCAATGAGTAAACATAAAGGCGCATACATTATCACATATTCCTTTGACAGGAAACACATAGCTTATACACAGAGTTCATAGTTTATAACTCATGAATCAGGTTGCAATTTAGCAAGGGTTCAATTGGGCAAGTTTACAAAAATCACACTTTGAAGGCTACTGCCATAATCACTCGAACACATAAAGTGAAGGCTATTGCCATAATCACTCGAACACATAGCCGATGATTGCTCACATCAGTACGAGTAGCACATAGCTGATGATTACTCACATCGATACGAGAAGCACATAGCCGATGATTACCCGCATCGGTACGAGAAGCACATAGCCAATGATTACTTGCATCGGTACAAGGATTTCTGCATAAAGGGTAAAGGTACCATAGCTAGAGCTAATGGTAAACATAATTAACAATATCACATAAGGCAACAATAACATGTAATTCAATATCAATAGTGGTTTAGCTTTCAAACAATGATACAATGATAGTGTAGTTCTAGAAAGAATACAAGTTAGGGTGTTAATCACAAAAAGTTCTCAATTGGATAAACAAAATAGTTTTAGACCAAGTGTCCCTTGGCAATCCAAGCTTGTCAAAGAAATCATATAATAATATTTAGAATAGAAAGAACTTGGGTTTCAATGATCACAAGGCTCACATAACATGTTTTCACACATTTGTAACATAACAAAATGTTACTTGCACTTATAACATGAACATAGTGTTTACTCACACTTGTAATAAGAACATTATGTTTACTCACACTTGTAACAAGAACATTATGTTTACTCACACTTGAAGAATGAATATGATGTTTACTCACCTTGGGGTTCCTTGCTCCTAGTACACGTAGTCCCTTTTGCACTTCTAAAGCTCCTCAAACTCTAACATAATATTTGATTTAATACTTAGTATTTATTTACTCATGATGTTCCTATCCCATAACTACCCATACACATATCGCATACACATTAGAGTTCACTCATAGGTGTACTCATTACTTGCACATATCACGTTGACTAAAAGTCTTGCATATCTAGGCCTTATAGGCTCACATGTAAACACATTGCAATCATATCAATACCTTTTTAAGGTCATCACATTATCATTACCCCAATATCAATTCACTTGTTAATTATCTTAGTTCACTTTACACTTCCTTGCTTGTCAACTTAAAAATTAATCCTTCAAACATCGTGCTTAACTCTTATGATCCCTTTTACATTATTAACTCATAATCATATATTCATCATCAAGTCATCATGACATCTAGTTCCAAATTCCTCAATCACATTTGCATTCTAACCACAATACAAGGTTAAGATACCTTAAGTATACCATAATGCATTGAGCTCATCTAGGATCATACCTTCAACTAACATGCAATTTCATCATCTATTATACATACATACATGTCAACATTCACCAAGACACATCACATAAAATTTATAAACATTTGGACACAATTGTTCATGTAGGCCGAATGCATCATTAAGGTGAAAACCAAATTCTTCTTCTTTTCGTGCTTTCCATCTATTTCAGAAATATGTAAAAATATGGTTTGAACTAAGATTTTTCATGTAAACATAACAAAAATCATTTTAGAACTTAAATCCATATGAATCGGCCACTATTGGTGTTTTTAATATATAAAAATTCAATCTTTTGCTTTATAGTGCACAAACATGAGTTTTCTTGTTTTTGGTATTTTCCGGTCATTTCAGAAATATGCAAACAGGTTGTTTAAACCATTATTTTTCATTCAATCATTGAAAATATCAGTTTAGAATACATTCCTTCACAAATCAGCAGCCATAGATAGGGTTTATACAAAAAAATTCCAAGTTCAAAGGCTTAGGTGAAAAATCATGAGTTTCTGCGCTTTCCGCGCATTTCGTTTATTTCAACGATAAACAGACACATAATTCAAGTCATTATTTTTCATCTAGACAAAACAAATATCATATTAGAACATCAATTCACACAAATCAGCAGCCATGTATTCATGAAAGAACAAAATCTTCCAATTTCTAAATCTTAACACGAAAACCTTGAACTCATTTGTTTTTTGAAACTTTTCGGTCATCACAGAAATATGCAGAAATATTATTTCATACAATATTTTTCATCAAAGCAAATCAAAAATCAGTTTAGAATGCAAACAAGTACAAATCGCTCCCGCGCCCGCCCCTGCCATGATGTTTATGCAATAGAATTGTGATTTTAAGTTATAGAATTCACCTTTGGAGAAATCTTGCAGAAAGAATCGTGTTTTCAGTAGAAAATAAATTTTCTCTCCCAAAAATTCACTCAAATAAAATTGAATCTATAGAAATCAGTAATCAAACAGTTCAAAATAATTTTCCCATAATTTATTTCATAGAAAACAGTTTAGAAAGTGAAAGAGAATAAAAACTTACGATTACAGTCACGAAATCGCGAAACGGTAAAGTGTTTTTGATATTTCGATAAAGAGAATTATTTTGAGAGGTTTTTCTGCCAGAATACAGAAAGAATAAGGGAATGGCTACTGAAAACCCTTGTTTGGCTGAAAATTAGAATATATATTAGGGTTGGAGTGGAATTTCCACTTTTACCCTTAATGAAATAGGTTAGGAGCATTTTTGTGTAGTGGGCTTTTGGGTATTTGGGCTTTTTCTTTAAAAATTTTGGCTGAAAGGATTTAAAAATGAAAATAATATTTTTCTTTTTAATTCCCTCAAAAATATTTATTTAAAAATATTTCAAAAATACCCATAAAATTATTTTATGCTTAAAAATTGTTTTATGCATGAAAATTCATTTTATTTAAAATAAATTCTTTTATGCAAATGCACTTCATGTAAATCATTTATTTCACAATAGCAACACATATTATGCATATTAAAATTAATTTAATATGCCTCATACTCATCAATCACTTAGATCATAAATTTTCACACAAGCACACACTTAATAATTCTAAATCAAGCAATTTTTCACGGAAATTCCTAGGGTGGGTGTAGGTTGTTACAGAAAATGAGGATTGCTAGGAGATATAGATGCATTGATGCAAGAAAATCAAGAACTAAGGCAACAACTTGAGGAACTAAGGCAAAGGTAGGAAATGCCTCCATTACCTCTATCACCTGTAATGCCACCTGTTCCTAGAGTTGAAAATATTCCTCTTCTCTTGCCAAGGGCGCCATGCCATGTTTGAAGAAGAATGTTACCGAAAGAGGGAGTTTGAGTGAATTATTTTAAGAAGATGAAACCCCTTAAGTTTAAAGGAGAAGAAGGGGAGGATCCTCAAGAGTTTTTAGAGGAATTGGTTAATATAGCTTAGAGACTGTCATGCTCTAATGAAAAGCTAATTGAACTAATGGGGCCATAACTCAAGAAGGATGTATGGGAATGGTTCCAAAGGGAGACTAAGGACCAGTTGAACGGAGACAACCCTCCTACATGGGTCGATTTCAAGCAAAGACTAATGGACGAGTTCTTAATTGAAGGAGAAGGACAAAACCATGCCCTACAATTTGAGCAATTAAAGCAAAAGCTTAGAATGTCTATGTTAGAGTATGCTCAAGAATTTAAACATCTGAGCAAGTATGCCCTCACATAGTACCTACTGAAGCAAGTAGGATTGATCAATTTTGAAAAAGATTGATTACTCCACTCTATAATGTTTTGGTAGCCATTGATTTCTCCACTATGGCCAAGCTCCTTGATAAAGCTAAGATTATCAAGGCACGGCATAAAGTCAAAAGAGTTGAACAAGTAGAAAGAGAGCAGAAACACAAGGGAAAAGGAAAAGGGAAAAGCAGTCAGCAACCAGGAGGATCTACCCAAAGTAAGTGTCCTGAACGTGCTTCCACAATATCCACTACATAACAGCCGAGAATGGGAGGACAAAGTCAAATTTGGGCTAGAAGTGCCTTGGTTTCCTCTGTCCCAGGAAATATTAACACATACCAAATAAGACAACAAGGTCAACCCATACCTACTTGCACTACGTGTGGACGATAGCATCGTGAAGCCTGTCGAAGAGCCACAAGAGCATGCCTATATTGTGGACAAATGGAACATTTTATCAAGGATTGTGTGGTAACTGTCAACTTGAGGATAGCTACAGAGGATGAATCAAGCAAAAAATCATGGACTGGGAGAATGAGGCCATGGTACCAGAGAATCTTCAGGCAATATGCAAGCTATAGAGGGTAGAGGTAGAGGAAAAGTCTATGCACTTCTTTGATTTTGGTGTAATGCATTCATTTATTTCATCATGTTTTGCTAAGAAATTAAATAAGAATAAGGTGGTGATGAACAAACCTTTGATTGTAACCACACCTTTAGGAGAAATTGTAGAGGTAAAATAAGTATATAAGAATTATATGGTAGAACTTGAAAATAGGAGATTTCCTACAAATTTGATTGAGCTAGAAGTCTTGGAATTTGATGTTATACTAGGAATGGATTGGTTATCTATGCATAATGCTCATATAGATTATAATGGGAAAAGGATTAATTTTAAGGAAAATGGATCTAAATTCACTTTTCAAGGTGGTAGGAGTAGCTTTACTATGAGCTTTATATCAACTATTAAGGTAAAAAGATTGTTAAAGAAGGGTTGTCAAGCGTATTTGGCACATGTTGTAGATATTGAGAAAGTAGAGAAATTTGTTAAAAAGATACCTGTAGTAGATGAGTTCCTTGATGTGTTTCCTCAGGATTTACTAGGAATGCCACTAGATAGGGAGATAGAGTTCATAATTGAGCTCTTACCTAGAACTCAGCTAATATCAATACCGCCTTATAGAATGGCACCTTGGGAGCTAAAAGAATTAAAAGTTCAATTACAGGACCTACTTAATAAGGGATTTATTAGGCCAAGTAATTTCCCTTAGGGTGCTCTGATTCTGTTTGTAAAAAAGAAAGATGGCTCCTTGGGGTTGTGTATTGATTATAAACAATTGAATAAGGTAACTATGAAGAATAATGTCACGACCCACTTATTAAACCATGACAGTCCTAGAGCCTAGGGAGATATAAAGTCACCTATGATAGCAATATGTGCCCTATGAGCCATATAATAGTTATGTAATAGTAGATTTTAATTCCCAATGGCACGTTAATATATTCATAATATGAAAAGGGTTTCATATTATTGAATATAGTCCTTAAGTATTTGTAAAAGGATATATTCTCAAGTGTTGAAAATATGGGAGACCGATTGCTCTTGTACAAATATTCTAAATATGTTTATGGTCATAGGATTAATGACTAGGCATCATTAATTTCTGAAGACCATCACCTCTATTTGTTTTCTATAATCAGTATGTGATATGGATGATTATAGAAATAGTAAGTCTTATGGTGCTAGACGTATGATGTCGATATAAACATATGGATATTCATAAGATGAATAGTTAAACTGTGACATTAAATGATAATAATATGGGGTTTTACTACTTGTCAATTATTTATCATCTAGGTCATAACAGTGCATATAATCCTTTGACTTAAGGGATACTATATCTCATACATAAGTGGTTAGGATTTATTACTGCTTACATATATGTACTATTCATGTACGGATATATGACATGTGATGATTGTAATTTGTTATGTATGGAGGTAAGTGATTGCTAAGATAGAATTCATTACATTGAGTAAACGAGGTCAAAATCCTATGCTATTTGGTTATTCTTGATAACTAAAGCTCCTGGCTAGGACAGACTGATTCACTAAAAAGAGTTTTTAGTAGGAATCTAATATTATTAAGAATTAGAACCGAGATAAGGATATAGAATCGAAGCACATTAGTGTTTGATATAAACCACTACCCTAGCTGAGATTGGGATCTTTAATGAAGGGATTCTAGTCCATGATGATTTATGATCGATGGTCCATATGATGTTTAAAGTTATCAACTATAAACATTCATTTCTAATTAGGTAGTCATGATATGGAATGCCAGCTGTGCCTCACGACTTATGGGACTAAGTGTGAAGTGGGGATTTCACATTAGTAGAGAAAAATGTTTTCTCATTACCATTGCTAATTAGACATGAACCTGAAAAGTCACGCACCTAATAGTAATCACCTTCCAAGTATAAAAGGTTTACCATAACAATTAATTAAAGTGTTTGATTAATTGATTAGTGGTAAAATGATTAAACATGTAATTAAATTTATGAGGACCCTAGCATATCCTGATGTTTAATCTGTGAAGGTTTCTATTCAATTAAATCTTAATTTATATATAATGCAAATGAGAAAGATTAAATTGAAAATTGATTTGGACTAAATCAAAGACTTAATTTTAAGCTTAGTAAAAACCCTTAACACATGAGATATGGCCCAAGCCTATATGTTATATGGTTAAGAGGCAATTTAGGGGTTAGAGAAAATTCACTATTCATAAGCCTATATGATGGGTTTAGGGGTTAGAGAATTTTCTACTAAGGTTAAAATCATAATTGCATCTTTTGGCTAAAGGAAATGTCCATTTTACCCCTAAAGGATAAAATGGTCATTTCACCATTTGAGGAAGCAAAGTCAACTTTGCCCCTTCACTAAATGGTGAGCTAGAAGAATGTAAAAGGATATTTCAATCTTTATGAAGACTTAAGAGCTAATTCTTGCAAACAATATAAAAGCTTCGAGGTTTTATGTTACAAAGATGATGAACATCATTTTCTCATATTTGGAGAAGCTTAGAGAGAGAAATTGAGAGAGAGAAAGAAAAAGAAGAAAATGTTTCTTCAATTTTTCTTTTGATCTTTAATTTTCTTCTTTGTTCTTTATGAAAGAACAAAATGCTTACAAATTGAAAATGTGTTTAGTCCAAAACAAACCAAAGAGAAACCTTAAATTCCTAAATGATTTTTGAGGGAAAACTTGAACCAATTTGGGCATCCAAGAGAAGATTCAAGAACACCAAAGAAATCAAGAGGAAACTTGGAGGTGAGCCAAGTGTGGATGATCTAAAGGCTTCACACTTGGGAAGCTCTTTGATAAAGAAAGAAGGAACCTACAAGATGTAATATCTCTTCCTTTTTCTTTATATGCATATGTTTTTTACACATAAATTAATTGATTGCTTGAATGAATTTTGGACCAAAAATGGGTGAAGTGAAATTCTAAAATGTTTGAAATTTCACCTCACCACCCTCCTTCCGCTGCATTTGGCTTCACCATTCCTTTAATTGGTATTAGAGCCACTTAATTTCTATGTAAAACCATTGTGTATGTTGTTTTGGAGGTTTTTGATTTGGTTGAAAATGAGTTGGTGCACAAATGTTGTAATGTTAGACACAGAATTCGTGCTCGTGAATCAAAAATCACGACCGCGATTGGCATATCATGATCGCAAATTTAATGTCGCACCTGTGAATGAGTGGATTAGAACAAATGTTGTTTAGGTTGGTTTACAGAATCATGACTATGACTAGTATTTCGCACTTGCGAAACCTAAGCATGGTTGCGATTTGCTCTGTGTCTCCGCCCAACTTACTAAAAATATGATTTTGAGTTATAGAAACATTGAATATATGATATTCAAAATGGATATTTTGGAAATGTTCCAATGATGAACAACATATATATAAATGCAATTATTGTATATATGTGTTTTGTTGTTATTTGAGAAACATGAATGGTTGATCATGGATTTAGAAACCATAATGTATGTTTTCTAATGTGGACTTATAATAATTAATTTTATTATTTGATGGTATGTATTTAAATGTTAATTACTCATTTAGGTTATAAATCAATTTCATTGAGCCTATAAGATCTTTTGTTTTTGCAATCTCACCTTAGAATACCAAGGTTACTAATGTACATAGAGAGATATGGAGGTGCAAAAATAAGAAGAGGTTCAACCCATGAAGATGCGTAGTGAGAACATGAAGATGCAAAAGTTGTAATTTCATGTTTGTAATTTGTATAATCTAAATCCCATATCCACTCCTTGTGTCTAAGAAGTGGATCCATAGAATCCATGATCATACCTTTGTGTATGTTGTCCATTTTATGATATATATATATATATATATATGTGTGTGTGTGTGTGTGTGTGTGTGTGTGTGTGTGAATGCATGTGATGTATGTTCAAAATGGATAATGTGCAAAGTGAGACATATAATTAAAGCCCAAAAATCTTCCAAAGAAAATATCGAGTCATGGTTCTCCATTAGAGCAATAATTCAAGAAAATTTAAACACTTATGCCATTAGTTATGGTCACATAGGGATGATATATTTGGTTTGAATGTTTTCTTAAAGTTATTGTAAAGCATATGATGTTACGAGTATATGATACATTGTATGTCAATAATGACAATGAGTATCTGAGACATATAATATTCAAATCGTTATACTTGTTGGTCCAATGGGTTTGACTTGACTAGTGTGAAAAGCTAATAATGACAATGTGTATCTGAGGTTGGAAATACTAGGAACCATATTGATTGAGCCGTATAAAGAGTTGTGATGAACAAGTGTTATTCACTTGTTAGATATCAAAATTCCAATAATGACAATGTGTATCTGAGGAATTTGTGATAATCTAATAAGAATTCAATCACCTATTAGAAATCCACTCTAACAGGATTTTTGTTTCCTATTTGGAAGTATAGGATTCGCTAAATTAATAGGATTACTGTTTTGATTGAAGACCAAATCATTATGGTAGCTACTTAATTACATAAGTTATTAATCTTGTTATTTTCTGCATTTTTGATAATATGAAATTAACAAACCCACCTATGAATATATTTAATTCTTTTAGGCTCACAGGGCCTAAATCTATGGTCCTTGCATTTGAGTACATAGTGTATCTATTCAACTTTATTTGTTCTTGGTCTTTTAGAGAAAAAACTACTCCAAAGGAACATATCACTCTAAATGCAATGGAAACAAAATATTGGATGAGATTGATGGTGTATGATTGTTTTATAAGTCAAGAGTTGCAAAAACAACATATGAGCATAACAAGACTCCAAGTAATTATGTATCGTCTGCAAGAGTTGTATGATGAGCATAAATACACTAGTTAATATGAGATATTAAGGTAGTTATTTTGTTTGAATATGAAGAAAATTATAAAGAAAGATAATGGAAAAGAAAAGAAAGAAAAAGGGAAGGAAAAGAAATTATAAAGGAAGAAAGAAGAAAGTGTTTCTTCTTGATCTTCATAACTTTGTTTTTCTTTATCTTCTCCATATTTTTCATTATTATTCTTATTCTTAATATTCAACTAGAGTAAGAAATTAGAGAAAAGATATCAAAGAATAAAATGTTTCATCTTTAATTTCTTGTTCTTCTATTTTTTTATCTAGTATTCTTTATGAAAGAATATGAATTGTGAGTAGCCTCTTTCATTTCTTATTAATTTTAATTAAACTAAATTTGGAATTATTTTCATATGATGATTGAATTCATCAAACAACTAGAGAGTCTAGATGTTTTGATGAATAATATTTTTCAAATAGTTTAATACTTCAAATTCATTCCAAGTTTCCATTAGATGAAAAATGCACTTTAATTTAATAGAAAAAGTTTCTATTATAAATCCTAAAAGGGAAATTGCATTGGACAAGCCCATAGATAATACTATAGTTGACAAAAGAAAATGTTTCTATTATTAATGTTATGAATATTGGAAAAGTAATTGTTCTAAGTATTGTGAATACTAAAAAGGATAAAGAGAATGATAGACCTTATAAAGGTAAATCTATCTCTTGTTACTATATTCCAATGATTCACATAGTTCATCTATTGGTATGATTCATGATATAGGTGCTTCTGTGCCATATACATGATCAAAGTAAGCAACGAAAGCATAGAGTTAAATGAAGTGATTTTGAAAAATCTAAGGGGCAAAGTGTTTGTTTCCAAAGAGCTTTTAGAATACTTTATGATGATTTTAAAAATCATATTTTGTATGTCTAGTATGTACTTAATGATGATTTTAAAATCATATTTTGTAAATCATGTATGTATTTCATACTTAAGCTACATTATTTTGTAACTTTAAGGAATTGTGAACTCCGTAACTAGAAAAATGTTTACGTGGTTTATTATGATAATAAACTTAAGAGTATGAATTATATGGTTGATGTATTATTATTAAGTTAATAATAACAAAACAACTCCAAGTGCTTTTATGATAATGCCATAATGACCTCCAATCTAAAACCATTAAGATTTCTTAGATTAGTTTGTTTAGTTGAAGATCAGATAACTTAGTTGGATAACATGTGTCACTACCCATTAGGGTGTGAACTTGTTTCTACTTAGAAGTCTAGTATCTAATGCAAAACAACTCAATCACCTTTTGTTGGACAAAAGGATAGAAATCAAAAAAATTTAAGAATTTATACATACAGATGCATCAATACCATTTGTGAAATGGTGAGTGGGTATTTTTCCTAATTCATTCTATTTACCTAAATGTAAATATTGACCTGTTCAGAAAAAGGTAAATAAAATGAATTGTTCATTTGAATTATTGAAATGTTCAAGAAATTCAAGATGAAAAGGAATTAAATATGAAAGATATTTTATACAAAATAGGAAAGAGTATCATAGCCCTTTGATTTGCTCGAAGTGGGGAGAACTCAATTACCAATTTTTGAAGAATTTCCTAAATATAAAAATTGGCATATAATCATAATTCTTTTTGGGAAAACTATACGTGATCGTATACTCAAAAGAATAAATTACAACATATATGATATGTTGTAATAGATGATGAACTATGAAAGTTTTTGTTTATTTCCTTATGGAAATTTACAATTCATAGCTATATATTCTTAAATAGAATTTTCTCCAAAGTCTATCTAATCCTAACTTATATATGATATGATATGGATAGATATCAAATTCTTATTCATAATTTGAATTGAGATATCTAGTTTATTTGATAAGCTGAAGTTAGACAATTGGAAGATAATTCTAATTAAGATAAGATTTGTTGGACATCCCAAAGGTGGTTTAGGATAGTATTTCTATCTTTTGCATAGCAAAGAATTGTTAGCAAAGATGTTATTTCTTGATAAAGTGTTTATTCAAGAAAGTGACATTTTGATAAAGATAGAATGATTGGTTGAATGTCATCTAATAATATCCAACCAAATGATCACAGTAAAATTTGATCAACCCTGTGAAAAGTCTAAAACTAACTAAATGTTTTATCCTTATAAGCTGCTAAAAGGTTTAGTAGAATATTTAATTTATCTTTAAGATATGATTTCTTTATATGAATACACAATAGTTGTATATTCATGATGAAGTAAATCATAAGATAGTAAAATATCTAATTATAAGAAAAACATAATTTACTTTATATGAATGCACAAAAGTTGTACATTTATAATGAAGCAAATTATGAGATGATTCTATTATAGCTATATGTGATATAGCAATGCATAATGATTATGAGTTTGACATATAGATGTCAATTCTAGTTTTCTTTCTCTAGAAAAGAAAACATAATCATGGAATAAATCTAAAGGCTTAGAGTCTTAAGAAAATTCCAAAGTATGCAAGACCTTAATGAGTTATATCATTGCAAGATGAGTCCTTAATGTGCAAAAAGATAGTGGGAGTATCCTCACTTTCAAGTTTTGTACATGGATAACACATTAGTTTGTAAAAGTATTAATATATTTACATTAGTAGAATGGTTTTACCATTAATTTCTTCATTTAGACTTGAGATAAATATTTTTCATTCATGTTAATTTATATCTATAAAGATAGATTAAAGAGAATGTTAAATATGTCTAAGTCAATATTTGGAAAAGATGCTAAAAAGCTCAACATGCTAATTCCAAAAGTTTTATTTCCTACAATTTCGATATCCACTTTTTGAGGGTTGATTCCCTTAATACCCAAAGAAAGTATGGCATGGATTCCTTATGGTATGACTATAAGAAATCTAAATTATACAGGAGTTGTATAATGAGCCAAACATTGAAAATGTTATTAGTATGAGTAATAGATTTTAATCCTATCTAGGATTAAATTATTGGAAATAAAATCAAAATTATTCTAAAGTACTTGAGAAGTATTTAAGATTTAATTTTGAGAAATGAAGAATGTTACTATATAAATGATAGAGAGTCTATCATTGGGATTGTTGTTATCTATGATGAAGAAATAATTTGCTAAAAAAGTTTTAAGCAAATTGTTATTACAAACTTCATTATGGAAGCCAAATTTGCTACATAGGATGTTGCAAATAAGAAATTATTTTGGATTCAGTAGTTATGAATTGTTTTAAGAGTTTCTCCAGTACATCACGAGTATCTCTTTGCTTTGATAATAATGGAGCCTTAGCTTATGGCAAGGGAACTCGAGTCTCACATTGAAATCCAAAATATTTCAAAAGGCATTAAGATATTATCAAATTAATTGTTAGAATAGGGCATTCTAGGCTTGCAAAAAATAGCATTAACCATTAACTTGGTTAATCCATTGACTAAAGTCAAAAGTTAGTAATAGTTAAACTTCATCTTGATAAGATGAGTTTTTTATACTAAGCAGAATGGCTCTAGTGTAAGTGGGAGATTGATAGTAGTATGAGCCCTAGGAGCCATATAATAGTTATGTAATAGTAGATTTTAATTCCTAATGGCATGTTAATATATTCATAATGTGTAAAGGGTTTCATATTATTGAATATAGTCCTTAGGTATTTGTAACAGAATCTATTCTCAAGTGTTGAGAATATGGGAGATAGATCGCTCTTGTACAAATATTTTAAATGTGTTTATGGTCATAAG
>CANTUT010000948.1:255000-287500 GCA_947687605.1 Reutealis trisperma
TGTCTATTTCATTATGGGTGACCATGTCTTTTTGAAATTCTCCCCCATGAAAGGAGTAATGAGATTTGGCAAGAAGGGAAAACTCTCCCCACGCGTCATTAGACCTTTTGAGATTTTTGATAAGGTCAGAGAAGTTTCTTACCAGTTAGTATTGTCTCCAGCATTGGATCATGTGCATCTAGTTTTTCATGTGTCAATGTTAAGGAAATACATTCCCGATCCTTCACATGTATTACAACCATAATTGATCGAGATCAACCAAGACCTTACCTATAAGGAGATTCCAATCGCAATACTAGACCGATAAGTGAAGAAGCTTTGAAACAAGGAGATACCAATGGTCAAAGTTTAATGGCGTAATCATGATGTGGAAGAGTGCACTTGGGAAAATGAAGATGAAATGCTTCGGAAGTATCCATAATTATTTAATCAGTAGTAGGTAAGTTCTTTTAAAAATTTGAGGATAAATTTTTTTTTTTAGAAGGGTAGAATGCAATACCCAAGTCCCTTAGCTTATTTTAGTTATTAATGATGCTAATAATGATGCTAAGACTAGATCTTTAAATGTAACATAGTATAGAAATGAAAGGGAATCAATTAGAAACTTTGTGACACTATGTGAAGTGTTTGCCTAGTTTATGATTTTATGATGACTGATTATGCTCTAATGACTTGAATAGAGTTCATATGATAACTAGTGATGTATGCAAGGAAATTAAAGAACATAATTTGAAAGTTATAATGAAAGGAAAGAAAGGAATTCTAAAAGGGAAATTTCTAAGTATATTAATGGGCTTATAGGCTTATTAATGGGCCTTGAAATAACAAAGGCCTAAGCCCAATACAAGGAGGCCGGCCCATTGGGCACAAGAATTATAGAACATCAAAATATGAGTTAAAATGTTTGGCCCAAGATAATGAAACATATGTTATGGGGAGTAAGTCATTAGAATTTGACCAACTAGCCACAAAAATTGACCAAAGTCAAAATTCTAAACCAAGTAAAACTCTCACATTTCCTACGTATGATTTTAGATTCACTTTGAGCACTCCAACACCACATAATGAGCATCACCATTGTAGAGAGAATCCTAGCCATCCAACTTGATGCAATCTTAGCCATTCATTAAGATCAAATCCTAGCCATTGGATTTAACTTGATAAATCCTCACCATCCAACCCAATACATATATAAGCAAGATTATCTTAAAAAATCACATTTAACCTCTCTTTACACCAAAGTCCTACACCAAGGAAAGAAATTCTCTCTACCCCACTTGTAACAAGAGCCTTAGCAAATCAAAGCTAACCTAGGCCAGGAATTATGCCCATCTTCTATTTTTATGTTCTAAGGTTGATTTTAGTGATTAGGTTGTTTAAAAATTTTCTTTTGCACCATACGTAGAATTTAGCCAAACTCGAATAATCATACATAAGATACGCTTTTGAATGATTTTAGATGAAGAAAAATTATTTATAAGTGTTAGAATGAGTTTTGAGAATGTGATTCAAGTTTTGGAAATTTTAGAGGCATAAACATAGTCAAAAGAGGAACTTGGTATTCTAATATCAGATGGTGATAATTAAGTAATAATATATGTTATACGATATGTTAATTTCATATTTCTTCAACTAAATTGAAGATTTGATGAAGAATAAGGAAATTTTCCAAAATTTGATATAAATGGGACAAGTTAGGGTTTATATGAATAAAAGTAAATTAACTCAAATTAATTAGTGGGAATTCATTACCTAAGTGTTAATTTAATGAATCTCTAGTCAATTTGAGATTTGAAAGTGAAATTGATAGTTTTCTCCAAATTCTAGGGTTTATGGAACAATTTGGGAATTTAGGAAATGTAGACTTGGAATCATGAAATTGAATGAGCAATTTAGCTTGGAGATGCTTAGAAGTAATAATAAAGTATAAGTATATGTGTGTCACATGCCAACTTCAGAGACATGACGGTCTTAGAACATGGGAAGACATAAGGTCACCCATGCCTATAGAACCCACTTATACAAATACTGCCTAGAATCGTATCAAAACCTCTTACATTAACTTAAATAAACCCTTTATTTTTTTTTTTTTTTTGAAAACCTTAAGTTGCGGAAGCATAGTTAAAATATAATTTAAATATAATCCATGGGGAAATAATATTTAGGATCCAATTAAAATCTCAAAAGATAACATTTCAAAATAAATATCCAAAAATAAATATTCCTGGAGCATCTAAGGATAACTCTTTATAACATATTAAACTAATTATCTTGGATAAGGAATCCCCAAGCGAAATAGAATGCTTGAGCCATCACCTTGCCTCCTCACATTTGCCCACCTGGAACCACACAAGAAAGAAGGGATGAGATAGATAATTTCAATGAGTAAACAATATAGCATAAAAGATATCATATATCCCATTTTTAAGGAAAGCCCATTGCGTATAACACATAATTCACGATTTACAAATCACGGTTTCACATTTTACAATTTAGCAAGATTTTCACTTTAGCAGGTTTGCAAAAATCACACTTAAAACACTTATTACCCAATCAAAGTAAATGACTATACTAGCTTATTCACTCAAGGGAGAGGTGGCCTCATACCAAATTCCAACTCCTAACCCATTACTTATAAAGTCATGAAACTGATCAGGCTCTACGACTAGAACTGCCTCTTCTAGCTGAGATGGATATAACCCCTATCCATTGGGTTAAGACTATGTGCACAGGTTCTGATGATTACCTGCATCAACGCGAGGATTTCTGCATAAAGGGTTAAATGTACCATAGCTAGAGCTAATGGTAATCACAAATAACAATATCAGATAAGGCAACAATAATAAGTATCCCAATAGCAATAGTAGTTTAACTTTTGAACAAGAGATACAATGATAGTGTAGTTCCAGAAAAATATAAGTTAGGGCAATAATTGCAAAGGTATTGTCATTAGATAATCAAAAGTGGTTTTGGACCAATTGTCCTTTGGCAACCCAAGCATACAAAGAAATCATTAAAATAGAAAAGAACTTGGGTTTCAAGATATCAAAGGTTCACAAAACATGACAGCTTGCACTTGTAACTTGAAACATAATGCTTACTCACCTTGTGATCCCTTTGTTCCTAGTACTTATAGCCCTTTTTGGACCTCTAAAGCTCCTCAAGCTCTAACATAATATTTAATTCAATACTTAACATTTATTTAATCATGATGCTATCCTATCCCATAACTACCCCATACATATATAACATTCTCATACATTTAGAGTTGCACGTATAAGTGCATTAATCATTTGCACATAACAGTCTGACTTTAAAAGTCTTGCACACTTAGCTTTAATAAGCCCATATGAAAACACATTATAACTCATATCAATACCTTTGTAAGGTTAACATAATATCATTATCTTAATATCAATTTACTTTAACAATCATCTTAGTATACTTAACACTTCTATACATGTCAATTTATTGATAACCTTTCAAATGTCATGCTTAACTCTTATAACCTATTCATTCAATCAATCTCTTCGTCAATTCAAGATCCTCAATTCATTATCAAGTCATCATAAAATCTATTTCCATATTTCCCTATCACATTCACATTCTAATCACAACATAAGGTTAATATACTGTAATAACCCACACCCACCCTAGGAATTTTCGTGATAAATTACTTGATTTAGAACTATTAAGGTTAAGTATGTGCTTGTGTGAAAATTAGTGATCTATGTGATTGATGAGTATGTGGCATATTAAATTAATTTTAGTATGCATAAAATGAGTTGCTATTGTGAAATAAATGATTTACATGAAGTGCATTTGCATAAGAGAATTTATTTTAAATAAAATAAATTTTCATGCATAAGACAATTTTTAAGCATAAAATAATTTTATAAGTATTTTTAAAATATTTTAAAATAAATATTTTGGGGAAAATGTTATAGAAATAATAAGAAAAATATTCTTTTTATTTTTAATTTTACTCAGCCCGAAAATTTAAATAAAAGCCCAAATACCCAAAAATCCACTACACAAAAATCCTCCTAACCTAGTTCATTAAAGGTATTAGTGGAAATTTCACCCCAACCCTAATATATATTCTAAATTTTGGCCAGACCAAGATTCCAGTAGCCATTCTCTTATTCCTTCTGTATCTTGGCTGAAAAATCCTCTCAAAATATTTCTCTCTACCGAAATTAAGAAAACACCTTTCCATTTCGCGATTTCTTGACCGTAATCATAAGTTTTTCTTCCCTCTCGAATTCTAAACTGATTTTTATGAAATAAATTATGGAAAAATTATTTTGAACTGGTTGATTACTAATTTTTACAGATTTAATTCTGTTTGAGTGAGTTTTTGGGAGAGAAAATCTATTTTCTACTAAAAATATGATTCTTTCCGAGAGATTCTCCAAAGGTGAATTCTATAACTTAAAATCACAATTTTTATGCATAAACATCATAAGGGGGGGCGATTTGTGTATGGTTGTGTTCTAAAATGATTTTTAATTTGTTTTGATGGAAAATATTGGATTAAATAATATTTCTGCATATTTCTGTGATGACTAAAAAGTTTCAAAAAACAAAAGAGTTCAAGGTTTTTGTGTTAGAACTTGGCAGTTAGAAAATTTTATTCTTGAATAGACATATGGCTGCCAATTTGTATGAGGAAGTGCTCTAGTATGATTTTTTTTTTTTTGTTTAGATGAAAAATAATGATTTGAATCATGTGTCTGTTTATCGCTGAAATAAACGAAAAGCGCAGAAAGCCCGAAAACTCATGATTTTTCACCTAAGCCTTTAAACTTGGAATTTTTTTGAAAAAATCCCATCTATGGCTGCTGAATCATGTATGGATGTGTTCTAAACTAATATTTTCTATGATTGAATGAAAAATAATACTTTAAACAACCTGTTTACATATTTCTGAAATGACCGAAAAATACCAAAAATAAGAAAAATCATGGTTTTGTGGTCTATAATTCAAAAGTTGAATTTTTATGTATAAATAACACTATGTGTGGCTGATTCTTATGAATTTAAATTCTAAAATGATTTTTGTTGCATTTACATGAAAAATCTTGATTCAAACCATGTTTTTACATATTTCTGAAATAGACGGAAAGTGCGAAAAGAAGAAGAATTTAGTCTCTACCTTGGTAATGCATTTGGCCTATATAAACATTTTTGTTCCAATGCTTATAATTTTTATGTGATTTGTTTTGATGATTATTGACATGTATGTATATATAATAAATGATAAAATTTTATGTTAGTTGAGGGTATGATCCTAGATAAGCTTAAATGCATTATGGGATACTTAAGGTATCTTAACCTTATAGTATGACTAGAATACAAATATGATTAGGAAATGTGGAACTAGATGTTATGATGACTTGATAATAAATACATGGTTTTGAGTTGATGCAGTGACAATTGAATAAAAAGGATCATAAGAGTTAAGCATGACACTTGAAAGGTTAATGGTTAAGTTGACATGTATGGAAGTGTAGAATGTATTAAGGTGATTGTTAAAGTGAAATGACATTAAGGTAATAATATTGTGATGACCTTAAAAAGGTATTAATGTGATTGTAATGTGAAATCATGAGAGCCTATAAGGCCTAAGTGTGCAAGACTTTCAAAGTCAATGTGATATGTGCAAGTGATGAGTACACCTATGTGTGGACTCTAAGTGTATGTGTATGCTATATGTGCATGGGGTAGTTATGGGATAGGAGCATCATGAGTAAATGAATACTAAGTATTAAATCAAATATTATGTTAGAGTTTGAGGAGCTTTAGAAGTGCAAAGGGACTATGTATACTAGGAGCAAAGGAACCCCAAGGTGAGTAAACGCCATATTCATGTTATAAGTGTGAACAATATCATGTTGTGTTATAAGAATGTGATATATTATTATGTGAGCCTTTGTGATCTTTGAAACCCAAGTTCTTTCTATTCTAAATATTATTATATGATTTCAGTGACAAGCTTGGGTTGCTAAGGGACATTTGGTCTAAAACTATTTTGTTTATCCCAATGAGAATTTCTTGTGATTAACACCCTAACTTATATTCTTTCTTGAACTACACTATCATTGTATCTTTTGTTTGAAAGCTAAACCACTATTGTTATTGGAATACATGTTATTGTTGCCTTATTTGATATTGTTAATTGTGATTACCACTAGCTCTAATTATGGTACCTTTTACCCTTTATGCAAAATCCTCGTGCCGATGCAGGTAATCATCGGAACCTGTGCACATGGTCTTAACCCTTTGGATAGGGGTAGTGTATCCACTTCAGCTAGAAGGGGCAGTTCTAGCCGTGGAGCCTAATCAGCTTCATGCCTTATAAGTGATAAGAGTTGGAATTTGGTTTAAGGCCACCTCTCCTTAAGTGTTCGAGTGATAGAGCAATAGCCTTCACTCATCATAAGTGATAAGTGTGATTTCTGCAAACTTGCCAAATTGAACCCTTGCTAAATTGCAACCTGATTCATGAATTATAAATCATGAACTATTTGTATAAGTTATGTGTTTCCTTTCCAAAGGAATATGTGATGTGTATGTGCCTTATCAATTACTCATTGAGATCATCTATCTCACCCATTTTTCTTTGTGTGGTTCCAGGTGAGCAAATGTGAGGAGGCAAGGTGATAGCTCAAGCATTCAACTTCGGTTGGGGAATTCCTTGTCCAAGTTATCAATAATACTATTTTATGAAGTCTTGTCATTAGATGCTCCGGGAATGTTGATTGATACTTATTGATATATATATTTTCCTTATGGATTTTATATGTAATAATTTATTTTAGAATTCTGCAATTTAAGGTATTCATCTAAATGTTTAAACGAGTTATTGTAAGAGGTTTTGGTAAGATCCTAGGCATGATTTATTTATATGTAAGTGCGTTCTATAGGTGTGGGTGACCTTATGTCTTCCCATGTTCTAGGATCGTCATATCTCTAAGGTTGGGATGTGACATATACCTTAGGTATACCTTAAGTATACCAAAGTGCCTCTAGGCTAGTCTATAGTCATTCCTTCAACCAACATGCAATTTAACTATAACATCTAAGGTTTCTTAATGATAGTGATAACATTACAACGTCTATATACGATGCCATTCATGACCTTAAGAACCATTAGAGTATCAAAATAAGTGAATACCAAATTAGTGATGTGATTATAAGTGATAATGTAATCAATTTTGATAAGTACCTTACAGTAAGTGAAAGTTAAAACGAGTTGGATTTAATGTAGTTATGCTAGTAAATTAATTGAGATGTGAATTTAAAGTGCCAGTGAAAGGGGTGTTGGTATCTTCTATGACATTGAGAGATGATGATAGTAATATGAAAGTTTGATTTCAATCAAAGTTACAAGGGTATACCAAAAGTCAAACCTAGTTTGACCTAGTGGGCTTACAAGATATACATATTTGATCAATGCTAATAGAATAATGAAAGAAAACCAGTTGGCATTGTTGTATTATTAATGGGAGTGTTGCCTAAATTAGAGTGTCAACATTTAGATACCTAAAGACAAGTTGTACCATTGATAGACGGGAAGGGACTCAACCATGTGTGGCCATACGGCTGGGATTCCAACTGTGTGATAAACGCAGATAAGAATTTATCCAGTAGCTTCACATGGGTGGAGACACGACCGAGGTTTCACTAGTAGGAAGTCTGCCAGCAAGCCAAAGAATTATAGAAAATGTGAAGCTTATGAGTAAGAGTGATTGGTCAAAATAAAAGATAAAAGATGTTATGGAGAATGAATGGTAGGATTGTGATTAGCTTGCCACCAAAGTTGACTAAATAAAATCGCAAACCAAGTTGAACTCTTATTCTTCATACATGTGATTCTAGATCCTTCCTTGGGACACCTCACCACCTATTGATAATCATCACCATTATGGAGGCAATTATAGCCGTCCACCTTGATGCAATCTTAGTCATCCATCTTGATTAATCATAACCATCCATCAAGGTTAAATCTTAGCCATTGGATTGAACTTGATGAAATCTCCACCATCCATCCTATTATTATATATATGAAAAATTTATGTTACAATCTTCTTTTTTCTATCTTTACACCAAAGTTCTACCATGGCAAAAAGAAGTTCTCTCTCTCTATACCAAGAACCTTATCAAATCAAAGCTAATCAAGATGAGGAATCTTGATCATCCCCTCCTTTCTATGTTTTAAAGTTGATTTTGCTAACTAGGTTGCTTGAGAAATCTTTTGTGCACCTTATATGGGAATTCGGCCATATTGGTGTATGACTATAGAATTGTTCTAAATTATGATTGATTACATCTATGGGTGCTTTAGATGAAGAATAATGAATTAAAAGTGTTAAAGTGAACCTTGGAAGCTTGGGTTAAGATTTGAATATCTTAAGGGAACTTGAAGTTTTTGTGCTAGATATTGACAATTGAATGATTATATAGGTTTTATGTTATGCTAATTACATCGTTCTATGATCAATTTGAAGATTTGATGAAGAATTAATAGTTTCCCAAATTTTTAGGTTTATGGGAAAATTGGGGATTTTACGTGTTGAATTTGAATTCATGAAAGTAAAGGGAAAATCAAGTTTAAGAATGGAATTAGATGATTTGTATAATGTTAGTTTTTTAAAAAAAAAAAATCCAATTAATAGAAGTGACTTTCCCCAAAATTAATGAACTAGACTTATTTATGGAATTTAATGGTAGAAGTAGAATTGATTCTATTGAACATTAGAATTTGTTTATATTGTTTGTACTCAAAGTTGAAATGTGAGATTTGGAGGAAAGGAATTATCCTTCCTACAATGTATATCCTTGGCCATTTAAAGAATGACTAAGGAAAATATTAAGATTAGTAACAGGTATATATGTAGTACATATTGACTTTAATAGTGATTGATCTGCAATTAAATTACAAATGTGTAAAATCTAAAGGCAAGGGTAAGGATGTTGTCATAAGTATGAAGAGCACTACTAACCTCAAGAGTCAAGTGTAATAGGAGCAAAGGAGTCCAAGTGAGTACTTAATAATATATAATAACTTGTACTATATGTCTTTAATGTTCAAACTATGATCATTGAAACATTCCAATGCCTTGATGAGCTTGAATTGCCTCTTGAACAATGAGCCCTTAAAATTGATGCTTCTTGATGACAATTGATTATTGTGAACCTAAAATGTTGAATTTGTAATGTGTTCATTGGATTCCTCAATGTGAACCTTATACGAATTGTCCTATTGGAAACCTATTGATAAGCAGAAAACCCTTTTTGGTGTGAGGAAAGACACCAAACCTTATGCACTTGGTAAAACCTGCAGGTAGGGTGAGAGTACCCAAACCTCAATTAGGGGGGGGAATGCCTAACCATAAGACTTGATCAATCTTACGTAATATGATACTTATGAGTGAGCAAGGCTCAAGCAGCTACTCTTGAATTTATTTACATGGGTAGCATAATGCTTCCAAGAGTGGGTTATTTATGCTAATGATACTGTTTCCAACTGAAATGAGAAATTGAACCTAATGATAACATTGATTAAAGCTGTTTCATTTCTATAAAGAGCCTTCTTGCTATTGATTTTTGTACTCGCCATGCATTTATGTATACATGTATGTATTTTATATTATTATGTGCTCACTGAGTCTTATCTCATTCTCTAGTGGTTTCAATTTCTCAGGCATGATTGATAAGTCAACAAGATAAATTCCAAGCCATGTTCTTCCACTTGGAAATCGTCTAGTAAATTACAAGTGTCATGATTTTCGATTTTTGAAGACCATTGTTTAGAGCTCCATGGTAGTCAAAGGTTTAGTCCTAGAATGTTACTGGTTACATGCATTATAAAAATTATTGTATTATTATTATGAAATATATGAATAATGTACATTGAGTTATTGATATGAAATGAAATCCTAGAAATCTTACAAGTTGTGATTATGAATGGTCTTATAAGTTCATTAAGAAATGGTAAATGAGTAATGGGTAACAAGGAAAGGGTATCAGGTTACAGTCTTAGGGTAAGGTATAATATGATAATTGTATGAGATTATAAGTTAAGTGAGTTCTACGGGTTTAGGTGACCTTATGTCTCCCTATACCCTAGGACCATCATGGCTCAAAAGGCGGGTCGTGACACCTATGAAGGCTAAGTATGCAATACTTTAAAAGTCAACATATTATGTGCAAGTGATGAGTGCACTTCTAAGTTCAACTCCAAGTATATGTGAATGTTATATGTGCATGGGATAGTTATGAGATAGGATAGCATGTTGTTAAGCAAATGCTAAGTATGGAATTGTAATGTATGTTAGAACTTGAGGAATATTAGAAGTTCAAGGGCAACAGCAATTAAGAGCTAAGGAATCACAAGGTGAATAAACATTATATTCATGTTTCAAGTATAAGTTATCATGATATTGAACTTTTGAAATTCTTGAAACCCAAGTTCCTTTTTACTATCAATTCTATTTAGATGATTTCTTTATTAAGCTTGGGTTGCCAAAGGACAATTGGTTCGAAACTAATATTGTTTATTTAATGATGAGAAAGAACCTTTGTGATTGTTGCCTTACCTAATATTCTTTTTGGACCCCACTATTATTTATATTTTGTTCAACAAGTTAAACTGTTATTGCTATTATGTTACATATGATTGCATTTTTGAATGCTATTGTTATAAGTAATTGCCATTAGTTCTAGCCATGGTACCCATGAACTCTTTATATAGAAATCCTTGTGCCGATGCTACTAATCATCGGAACCTACGCACATGGTCTTAACTCGATAGATAGGGGTGGTGTCCACCTCAGCTAGAAAGGGTGGTTCTAGCCATGGAGCCTGATCAGTTTCACAACTCTTTATAAGTTAGCAGTTGGGAGTTGGAATTTGGTATGATGCCACCTCTTCCTTGAGTGAATAAGATAATAGTCGTCACTCTTTACAAGTTTACAAGTTACAAGTTGATTTCTATGAACCTTGCTCATTTGCAAACCATAATTTATGAACTTTGAACCCTTATAAAGAGATATGTGTTATTTTACAAGTTTTATTGTTTACTCATTGAGATCATCTATCTCAACCATTATCCTTGTGTGGTTCCACGTGAGCATTTTAAGAAGGTAAGGTGTTAGCTCAAGCAATCTACTTCACTTGGGGAATTTCCTTGTCAAAGTCTTTTATTATATTGTGCTATAAAGAGTCATTTGTAGATGCTCTAAGAGTTTTAATTGGGATATTCTTATTAAAAAACATTTTCACTATTCTTTTTTTATAGATTGTATTTAAAAAACATTTTCACTATTCTTTCGCAACTTAAGGTTTTCCTTATTAAAAAGTTGAATTAAGTTAATGCATTGGTACAATCCTGGGCAGTGTTTATATGTTCATGAGTGGGTTCTATCGGCATGAGTAACTTTATGTTTGCCTATTTCTAGGACCGTCATATCTCCTAAATTGGGATGTGACAACACGCCCAGCAACACAGGTATGTACCACACCATGTAGACAAAAAATGCATCCTTTAAAAGACATTTCAAAGAGAAAAAGGAGAGAGTCTAATCTTTTCATAGAGTTTTACTTCAGAAGAACTTTTTGAGAAGAAAGGAAAAGTTCACAGCCAAAATCAAGAGGGAAGAACAAGATTGGAGTGGATTCAAAGTAAGTGATTCAAGATCAAAAAGAAGATTTTTTAAGAACTTTTATATGGATTGTTCGATTGATCATTATCTTCTCTCTTGTTCATTATTCTTCCAATTTACCATGAACTAAACTCTTTTTATCTAGATGGGATGAACCCTAGTTCTGATTGTATGGACTAAATTATTAGATTTTTAATCAAATCATCCCCAGGTTGAGTTATATTCATGATTTATATTGATAAAATCTAATTGACAGTTGCTAGCTTGTTAATTTGATATCTGATTTCTTATTAAAGAGTAGAAATACCCTTGATTTGATTTGATTACTCATGAATATTGAGGATTATTTGGAACACTAGAGATCGGTTTACAAAATCCTTTGGCTTTTAATTCCTTAATCTTAATGCTTTGCCTAACCTATTGAATAAGAAGAGATTCTATTTGATTTGCTTAGGGAAAAAGGGATTAATTCACTTGAGAAAGGTTTAATTCTACTTTTAGGATTACCAACTTGATTCATTGTTTGATTTGATTGATTCCGCATTCCATGAAATACATGAGGAGCTAGGGGAGTTTCTATCTAGATAATTAACTCATTGATTTTTTTTTTATTGATTTGGTTTATTTTATGCATTTAGTTAATTTAGTTTAATCTTTAATTTATTTTAATTCTAGTTTCCTTGGAATTTGGTTCACTAGATGATAGTTAACATTTAAGCTAATACTTATATAGTTTCTATGTACGATCAACCTCTTTTGTGATATACTACTTGAACGATAGGTACACTTGCCTGTAACTAGGGTACAATAGATTTAGAGTTTATTTAACCTAGTGGAAGTATAAAATATAGAAATCATGTGTAAAATTAAGGGTTCACAATCAACTTTGGGAGATACTCCCAGTAGCAGTACATCCACATCCAGGAAACGACGTTGCATGCAATAAGGGCTTGCTACCACTGGTGTTCTTCCTACTATTAGTTTGTCACTTTCCACCACCATTTCTTCTTTACCCTTTCTTTCTCCTTCTATACCTTTCACATTCACCCTCTCGACCATCATTACATAGATTTCTTTATCCACTCTTCCTCCTACGTCTACTGCTCCATCCATCATTCTTTCATCCACTGTTTCTTTTACTGTTCCTTCTCCATCTATTGGTCCTTTATCTTCATCATCTTTTACTATTCCTTCATCTATTACTCTTCTATCTATTGTTCCTTCATCCATTACTCCTCCATCTACCCATCTTTCATCTTCTACACCTACCAGCAGTACCTTTGCTGCTGCTCTTACCACTAGAGTAAGTCCACCCACATCTTGAGTAGCAAATGATGATAATCACCTATTCCTACCACTGGATCTAGGGCATAGGTAACATTTCACACTGGAGGGAGATGTGTAAGAATAATTTTTTTAATGTAATTCTTAATTTATAATATCTCTTGCTTTTTGCATAACTAACATTTAATTCTTTTAATTACAAGATGTATCCGCTCGATACGGTGCAGACTGTACACAAGATATTTAAGATCTAGCTGAAGCCTAAGGGCATGCATTGGAAATCCATACCTAAAGAGACTAAGGAGTTTCATTAGAAGGAGCTTCACATATGTATGTATTAAATAGATACATACTATTAATAAATTAATTTTGAACTTTATTTATTAATTATTATTCTTTATTAATTATTATTTATATCTAACTTGTATTTTATTTAATTTGTTGCAGAAGCACTACTATTGGAACCTGATGATTAGTACCTTGCTCAAGACAGCCTTCTTTAAGAAGGCTACAAATAGGTATAAGAAGTTCCTCTACGACGTCAAAAGGAAGGGGAAGAAAGAGACTTGGATCCCTCATGAGACATGGATGCTTAGCAAAAACACTGAGCGTCTGTCAAGCATAAGCAACTCTCCCAGAAGGCATCTCAGGATAGAAAGTCAAAAAAAGTTCAATGAGTAGACGGTCTAAGCATCTAAAGAGTATGTCGCTGCAGCGGAGCATGCCAAGAAATTGGTAAGATATCAATTTTTATTTTAAGTTATGATTTTTTTTATAATTTTGGTACATATTTTACTAATTTCATTACTTTTTAAAAGTTATTAATTTCATAATTTTTTAAATTACTAATTTTAATTTCATACTTCAATTCTTAATAGAGAAATGATCTTGATCAGGACCCTACTCCTAAGGAGGTCTTCGTATGCATGCACACAAGGAAGACAGACCAACAGACCTTCATCGACCAGCACTCCTAGTGGATTCATGTAAGTTTTAATTACCAATTTTTCTGTTAAAGTAAATTACAAATTTTGATAATAACTAATATTATATAAAAAAAAATTAGGAGGATCTCATAAATCTTTAAGAGCTAATGCCGTAGCCAGCCCTCAGATCCACTGAACTACCTCAGATAGACGAGTTCGAGTTATACTTTAGAGCAGTCGGGAGCCAGGAGAAGGGACGAGTCAATGGGATGGGTTCTTTGGCTCAATCATTTAGACATCCTAGGGCCAGTTCTTAGCTCCACCATCGCCGCCGCCACCGTCGTCTACAACTAAGCATGTACAGCAAGAGATCATTAGGTGAGTAGCTTATATGCGAGGGAAGATATAGTGGACAATCCAAGAGCAGGTCCCCACCAACAGGCTGAGCTACAGATGCTGTAGTTTATTCATGGTACTTTGTTGGTGGTGTTGCTCCTCCTCCGGCTTCTACTACTTCTCAACACCCTTCAGCTAGAGATGCTGCTATTATTGCTGTTGATGCATATATAGGCCCCATTTAGCATTGAGTTTGAAAAAAGTATTTTTCAACAAAAAAAATTATTTTTTTAAAAACTATTTTTTAAAACTGCTTTTAAGTAGAAGCAGATAAATTGATTCTTTTTACAGAAGTATGTTTGAAAAAACAGTTTATAAAAAATAATAAAAATCAATCAATAAAATCAAAAAATTTCTAAAATTGCATTTTTAACCCCTTAACAGCAATCCCAAACATACCCATAGTATATCCAGGGGCTAGCCAGCAAGATCAGGAAGGCTATGATGAGGAGGACGAGGAGGAGGAGGATGTTGAGGTACTAGATTAGTTATTTTTTATACTTGTAATTATAGGGCATACAGTACAGTATATTTTTTGTTAACTATGTTGCATTATATAATGTTTAATTTCAATATTTATATTATATAATTATTTATAATTCTTTAATTAATATCTATTTTATAAAATTAATTTTTAAATATTTTAAATATTTTTAAAAAAATATACTGGCCAATTTACTAACAGATCATTGACCATTTCTAATCATTAAAATAATATTTTTCAATAAATTACTAATGAATTACTGACCATTTTATTATTAAATTATTTTTTAAAACTATTTACTAACGGATTACTAACCCTTTTTATTATTAAATTATTTTTTAAAATAGTTTCTAACAGATTACTGACCGTAATAAAATTATTTTTTTTAAATCATTTACTGATGGATTGCTGACCGTTTTAAAATAATAAAATATTATTTTAATTAAAATTACTGACAAGTTAGTGATAAAATATGATTATTTAATTCTTTTTTGAACGAAATTACTAACGATTTTATAAGAAATAGTGACCATTTTTCCATCAATAAATTTACTAACGGAATGTATAAACCGTCGTTATAAAATTATTGACCATCGTTTTACTAACGAATCTTGTCAGTCACTAATCTGTCATTAAATCAGTTTACTGATGAATTTTATAAGTTTACTGATGGATATTTGTCGATAAATAGCTTGTTTTTTATGGCGATAATTGTAAACTTTCAATTTTTTCTATAAAATTTTAATTAGCCTTTCTATAAAACTTTAACTAACTTATAAATCCTTAAAATCATTATAATTCTACGCATTGAGGAAAACACATATATAAACTTACATAAGTTTATAGAAAATCGTAATAATTGCAAAATCATATATAATTATCATATATATGTATTGAAAATAACTCGTCTAATTAATTAGACACATTTCAACATTTTGGATTATTTTATAAAATTAAATTCATTGATTACATGAAGATTCAGATCAATAATTTCATGGGAATTCATATTAATATCTAATTCATAAATAATTATGATTTACCAATTGTAACACTAGAATATAAACATGATCTCCTTGATCAGCTTAAAATATTATAGCTGTATACAAATCTATGGGTACAAAATCATTTTTAAATCTAAGTCAAAACAAGTTATTTATCAAAACCCCTAACTTATTCTGTAAAAGTTGAATTTGTACGCAAAATCTTAGCTCAATTTTTATTCTTTTTCAATTTAAGCTATAATCATATATAATGATAAATCCACTCATATATTAAATGAAAATTTTAGAACCCACCTCTTGAATTCTCCATGGTGGCCATACCACGAGTTTAGATCTTTCTTTTCATTACAAAATAAATAAATAAATAACTTTATTTTTGTCAATTTTCAAGTCTAATTTATCCATTTAAATTACTAATTAAGAATTTCATAACAGGTTTTGGTAGTTAACCGTATGCCCATTTATAAAATATTAACTTTCCATTTCAAATCAATATCAACTTTTTGGATTTATTAATTATGAATTTCAAACATATATAAATTTAATTAATCATCACTTGAAACCAACCAAGTCCTTCCCCACCCGAAAACCCATTTTAGCCAAACTAAAATACAGGAAGGAGCAGAAGAAATTTCTAAGAAATTAAACAAAGAACTTAAGAATTATAACTAGGTCACCCAAAGAAAAATAGTTTATGAAAAGCTTACCTCAAGATTATAATTCCTCCTTTTTGTGAAGCTTAGCCGAATGTGTATATTCAAGAAGATGGGAAAGTTTGAAGATGGGAAATTTTGGGCTTTTTATCTAGACAAAGCAGAGGATAGAAGGAACAGGATTTTATGAAGAGAAAAGAAAGGTATGCATATTCTTTAATAATTGTTGTGTGGTGAGAATAATTTGGAATAAAAAAAATTACACGAGTAGATTAGGATATTTTACTTAAGAATACAAGAGATGGTTAGTATTGATGCTCATTATTATTGTCAAATCAAATACACCACGCTTATAGGCTTGATTAATTTTATTATTTTATCATATTTCTTATAAAACAGGATTTTCAAAACAGTTACAAATTCAAGTCATTACATGATTCGTATGGTCTTCTCCAAAAAGGCTACCAAGAGGTACAAGAATTTCTTATACGAGATGAAAAAGAAGAAGCGAGGGACCTAGATGCGAGACAATACCTGAGAGATGCTACAGAAGCATTGGAATACTACAAAGTATAAGAGGATATCTGACGCAGCGTAAGCAAAAGGATAAATCCAATTTTAGGATTTTCAAAATATGACTGAATTATTGATTTCTCAAACAGACCAAAATAAGAGTCTAAATAGGGGGCTCGAAACCCTAAGTACAAAACTGCCATAAATGGCGAGATTACAATGTTACCATAAATAAAAATAGGAAACTAAATAAAATGAACGCCACAAATGGTGCCGAAAACAGAATTAAATATCAAAAGTTATGACAGAAATAAAAAATTTCCATAAATGGATTAACTGCCATTTTAAGGGCCCAAATGAAGGAATTTGGCAAAAAAACGACTTCGTTCATCACCAAAGGCTATGACTTTGAGCCGGTGGCCCGTTTCCTTTTGAATCGCATATTTATAAGGCCCCAAATCCTAGCTGGCCCGAGCTAGTATTTTTTGTACTTGGGCTGCTGCTTGTCCCAACGGCTCAGGAATCTCTCTGAAATAGCCTCCACGTCAGTCTCCTCCACTTGGCAAAAACTCATCCTTGAGTTGGACTCTAGTTCAGGGTACAGTGGTTCTTCAGAGGAATGGTAGGGTGACAGATCAGCTACATTGAAAGTGTTCGAAATAGCCATGCTTTTGGGAAGATCAATGACATAAGCATTGTCATTTATCTTCTTGCTGACAGTGTAAGGGCCATATTTCCTTGGCTGAAGCTTGCTATAAGTACCCACTGGAAAGCGTTCACGCCGAAGGAACACCATTACTGGATCTCCTACAAAAAAAACTTGCCTCCTCATATGCTTGTCAGCAGCTTCTTTGTACTTTTGGTTGGCAGCTTCTAATTTATGTTTGACCTCCTAATGCACTTCTACCACCTGTTGAGCCATATGAGCTGCTGCAACACTCTTCTCTGCATCTCTAGGAAGATGAATTAAATCCAGAGTATGTTGTGGCGCCTTAGTGTAGACAACAGAGAAAGGAGACCTGCTAATAGCACTGTGAACAGCATTATTATAGGCAAATTCAGCTTGAGGCAATGTTACATCCCACTGCTTGGGTTTGTCCCCATAAATACTGCGAATCAAATTTCCCAAAGTACGATTGACTGCTTCTATTTGTCCATCCGTTTGAGGATGAGCAGTGCTGCTAAAATTCAAGGCTGAGTCAAACAGCCTCCATAAAGTTCGCCAGAAGTGCCCAAGAAATTTGCTATCTCTGTCTGAAGTGATGGTCTTTGGCACACCATGCAAGCGGACTATTTCTTTGAAGAACAGTCTGGCTATACTGACAGCATCAGAAGTCTTTAGGCAAGGGATGAAATGCGCCATCTTGGAAAACCTGTCAACAACAACAAAAACAGAATCTGCACCTCTTTGAGTGCAAGGTAAGCCCAAGACAAAATCCATAGACAAATCTTCCCAGATGTTCTCAGGAACCGGTAAAGGCATATATAACCCAGTGTTTTTGGATTGTCCCTTGGCAGTCTGACACACATAGCACCTCTGAACATACTTGGTTACATCCTTCAGGATTTGTGGCCAATAGAAACGTTCGCGGACTACTGCAACTGTTTTATCTCTCCCCAAATGAGCTGCTAACCCTCCACCATGTAAATCACGAATTACCTTCTCCCGTAGTGAAGTGCGAGGAAGACAGAGTTAGTGGCCATGCATTAAATACTCATTCTGGATGTAAAAATCAGACACAGGTTACCCAACAGAACAAGTCTCCCAAATTTGTCCAAAATCCTCATCATTAGCATAGCACTCTTTCAGCTGCTCAAATCCCAGAATCTCTTGGCTCAATGTAACTAATAGACCAGCTCTTCGACTCAATGCATTTGCAACAATATTATGCACCCCTGACTTGTGATGTAGCCTAAAGGGAAACTTCTATAAAAATTGACACCACCGGGCGTATATGTCTTTGCTGATCCGCTTCTGGCTGTTCAAGTACTTTAGCGCTTCATGATTTGAATAGAGCACAAACTCCTTACCAACTAAGTAGTGCTCCCAAGTTTTAAGAGCTCGTACAACAGAGTAAAATTCTTTGTCATAGGTGCTCCACTTCTGCCTTGCATCACTGAGCTTCTCACTAAAATAGCATATGGGCCTGCGCTCCTGGGACAGTACTACTCCTATACCCACTCCGCTAGCATCACAGTCTACTTCAAACAGCTTGTCAAAATTTGGTAAAGCCAGGACTGGAGCTGTGTATAGTTTTGCTTTCAAAATGGCAAAACTGTTCGCTGCTTCCTCCCCCCAATGGTACTTGCCCTTCTTCATGCACTCAGTGATTGGTGCTGCAATGGTGCTGAAATTCTTGATAAAGCGCCTGTAGAAAATGGCCAGCCCATGGAAACTCCGAACCTCTGAGATAGTTTTGGGAGTTGGCCAGTCCCTGATTGCTTTCACCTTGGCTTCATCAACCTGGATACCTTCAGCACTAACAATATACCCCAAGAATAGCAGTTTATTTGTAAGGAAACTGCACTTCTTAAGGTTTACAAATAATTTGTTCTCCTGCAAGGCTGTTAGTACGTCCCTTAACTGCACTAAATGCTCCTCTTCGGTCTTGCTATAAATCAGAATATCATCAAAGTAAACCACAACAAATTTACCAATAAAATGCCTCAATACCTGATTCATAAGCCGCATAAATGTACTTGGGGCATTTGAAAGACCAAAAGGCATCACCAGCCACTCATATAAGCCTTCCTTTGTTTTGAAAGCGGTCTTCCACTCATCTCCAAGCCTAATTCGTATTTGATGATAGCCATTCTTCAAATCTAGCTTTGTAAACCACTTAGCCCCATGCAACCGGTCCAGCATATCATCTAACTGTGGAATGGGAAACTTATAACCCACAGTTATCTTGTTGATTGCTCTACTATCCACACACATCCTCCAACTGCCATCCTTCTTTGGAGTCAATAAGGCAGGCACAGCACAGGGACTCATGCTCTCACGAATATGCCCCTTCATTAGCAACTCTTCAACCTTCTCTTTTAGGATCTCACTCTCCTTCGGGCTCATTCTGTAATGCGGCAAGTTGGGTAGGCTGGCACCAAGCATCAAGTCTATATGGTGTTGAATGTGCCTCATGGGTGGTAAACCATCTAGAACCTCATCTGGCATTAAATCTTGAAATTCCAAAAGTAAAGGCTTCACAGCTTCAGGAAGCTCCTCCACTAGCAACTCAGGCTCCTCCTCATAGACTTGTTTGACTATCAAGGCATGAATCATCTTGGTCTCTTTGACTTCAGCCTCAAAATTCCCAGTAAGGCTTAAGAAATTCTTTACTGGTGGCCCCTCTGTTTTGTTCTTCAGAGGCAGTAGTGTATACTTCACTCCATCCTTCACTAGACTATACTGATTACTCCTCCCCGAATGTTGAGCATCGACATCATACTGCCAGGGCCTCCCAAACAGCAAGTGGCACACATCCATTTCCACAACATCACAATAAATTTCATCTTTATATTTCCCAATTGAAAAAGGGATTTTGCACCTCTCAATCACTTCAATACTTTCAGCCCCTGATTTAATCCAGCCTAAAGTATAAGGGCTTGGATGCTTCTCTACAGGCACCCCTAACTTTTTAACTGTCTCTTTCCCTATGATATTCTCCATGCTACCACTATAAATAACAACAGCAAATATCTTACCAAAGATAGTGCACCGAGTACGAAACAACTGGTGGCGCTGGGACTCCCGCTCCTATTTTGGTGCGAGCATCATTCTTTGCACTACATAGGTGGCCCCTTCTAGTTCCTGGTCCTCAAAATCATCCTCATCACCATCTGGCTCACAGCTATACTCCTCTTCCTCATCTTCTCTAGCTGCCAAGTTGATAGTTTTTTGTTGAGGACACTCATTAGATCTATGGCCCGGTTGATTGCATCTGAAACACTTCCCTGCAGTTGGCCTGGCATAAGGGTTTGCTACTTTCTGCACTTCTTTGTCTTTCCCTTCATTCACTGCTCGCTTGCCTACAGCCTTATCCCCCTGGTTTCGCTCATTGTTATAGCGATTGTTACTATAACGCTCAGTACGCCCAACAATGTCCTGGTCTATTCTAGTAGCCTTCTCAGGGACACCAGCAGGCTTGTAACTATCAAAGTTCCTCCTACTCCGCTCTTGCTACATCAATTCTGGTTTTATATCCATGTTCTTAGCCTCAGTTAGGGTTCGCACAAACTGTACACCAATTCTGTCTCTGATCACTGGTCTCAGGCCATCCAAGTATCTAGCAACCTGCTGCCCTTCTGACTCAGTTAGGTTATTTCTTTCAGACAGCCTCATGAACTTTGTGGTGTATTCATGGACTGAACGATTGCCCTGCTGACAACGTTGATATTGTTGAAACAGGATCTGCTCATAATCTGGAGGTAAAAACTCCCGTATCAATAAGCTTTTCATCCTATACCAAGTGCGAACTCGTCCCTTGCCTTCACGGAATCTTCTATTCTGGGTCCTCTCCCACCAAGCAGAAGCTCCGCCCTTTAATCGACAGGCCACTAATCTCACCCGCTTCTCAATGGGCGTTTCCATATAGTCAAAGAACCTATCAATCTCCGCTATCCAATCCAAAAAATCTTCAATGCCCAGACCCCCATTGAAACTAGGGATGTCAACTTTCAAACGGAAATCCCTATCTTCTCTATCATGCCTACGTCGTCTATAATCATCCTCTTGACCCTGATCTCCATTCCCACCATATCTATCATACCGACCTCCTGCAAACTCTTCTTCATCTATCATACCGACCTCCTGCAAACTCTTCTTCATCTTCAGACTCAGAATCATTCTCAATATCTGGTCGCCTATGGACAGGGACAAGTCTCTCGACAGGGTTACCATGAGCAGCTTCGACTCTTGGCCTTCTGTCATTATTTCGATCCCGGTTCATGTCGATACCCATAGCATCCAAACGATCTACGATTGCATCAAAGCGTTCCTCAAAACGCCAAAATCTGCGATCAATCTGCTGCTCTATATGTGTTTCTAAATGCTGCTCCAATCATTGCAGCGCGTCATCCCCAAGGATTGGGGCTCCAGCCTCCTGAACATCATCACGAAGACCACCGCCAGTCGCCATAGGCTCTAATACCACCTGACGCAGCGTAAGCAAAAGGATAAATCCAATTTTAGGGTTTTCAAAATATGACTGAATTATTGATTTCTCAAACAAGCCAAAACAAGAGTCTAAATAGGGGGCCCGAAACCCTAGGTATAAAACTACCATAAATGGCGAGATTATAATGTTACCATAAATAAAAATAGGAAACTAAACAAGATAAACACCACAAATGGCGCCGAAAACAGAATTAAATATCAAAAATTATGACAGAAATAAAAAATTTTCATAAATGGATTAACTGCCATTTTAAGGGCCCAAATGAAGGAATTTGGCCGAAAAACGACGTCGCTCATCGCCAAAGGCTATGACTTTGAGCCGGTGGCCCGTTTTCTTTTGAATCGCATATTTATAAGGCTCCAAATCCTAGCTGGCCTGAGCTAGTATTTTTTGTACTTTGACTGCTGCTTGTCCCAACGGCTCAGGAATCTCTCTGAAATAGCCTCCACGTC
This sequence comes from Reutealis trisperma, assembly GCA_947687605.1. Taxonomy (NCBI): domain Eukaryota; kingdom Viridiplantae; phylum Streptophyta; class Magnoliopsida; order Malpighiales; family Euphorbiaceae; genus Reutealis; species Reutealis trisperma. Next base: position 277,553 of record CANTUT010000948.1, read on the forward strand.
AATATCCCAGCAAACCGCAAAGAATAGGACGTCAAAGAAGAGTGGCACAGCTTCCAGCGTGTCTAAGCATAGTGGAGGTTTTATACCTCACGAGCACCATGCTAGGCGATTAGTAAATATTTTTCTTCATAGTTTATTTCATTTTAAAAGTATGTATAATAACAATTGTTAATATTTATATATATTTATTGTAATTATTAACAAGCTTGGCAATTGGCTCGAGAGGTTGATCCTATGAAGCTCTTTGTGTACACACATAAGAAGAAGCATGACAAGAAGATTTTCGTTGACTCACGATCACAATGGGTTCATGTAAGTAATAAAGTTTACTTCATTAAAATTAAAATACAAAATATAATTTTGAGCTATTATATTAATAATTATTATTGTGTAAAATGCATGAGAATATCATGAATCTTTGTAAGCGTATGTCCCAGCCATCTCCCAGATCTACTGAGCCCATATCTATAGATGAGAGTAGAACTGTTGGGGATTCGAGAATGGCAAGCTATACAAGATCGGTTCATAGGTACACAGATATTATGAAAATCTCGTTGCCAGTTCATCTTTTGCTTCACCTTCACAACCACCTCAAATAGCTGAGCAGATGCAAGCGAAGATAGACAGACAGATTTAGGAAGTTGTCAAAGATATTCAACTGCAAATACAACAATAGATGGAGCAACAGTTATAGCAAATGGGGGACCTCGTTCAAGTTTTAGCATAATAGTCTGGATTTTCTATTCCACCTCATATGCAAATTGTTGTTGCTCCTCCCCCTCCTCCTCCTCCTTCTCCGTCTCATCTGAAGACTAATGTTGCTCCTTCTCTACCTCATCTTGCTCATACTTCTAGTGATGATGAGAATGACTATATCGTAGATCTAGATGTGGACGACACTGCAAATTTACATTAGGATTTATGATTTTCTTTATATATATATATATATATATATATATATATATATATATATACACACACACACACACACACACACACACACTTGTGAATGCTAATTTACCATTTTTTTTATACAAAAATATGATTTTAATTTATATTTTTTATTATATTACATTTGTATTTTATTTATAATTTAGTACACTTAATATATATATTTTTAAAATATAAAAAAATTCCATGATTTATCGACCGATTTACCAACTGATATTAAATAATTATTATTTTTTAATAAATTTACCACGCATTTTTTATGGAATTTAATTATTTTTTAATATTTACCGACTGATTTGCCAATTAATATTATTTATTTAATATTATATTTGATGAAATTACCAACCGATTATCTATGGAGTCACATTTTAATCTATTATTGAAAAACAGATTTACTGACTAACATTATATGTTTATCGATCGTTTTTCATTTGGTGAATTTACCAACAGATAGAAAATTCAGTCGATGATGTTTACTGACAAAATTTATACCGAGCTACTTTTGCAGTCGGTAATCAGTCAGAAATTTCTTGTACCGACCGTTTATTATCGGTCAGTAAACCAGTAATTTATTGTAGTGAACTACTCTTATATTGAGAATTTTTAAAATGAGGGTAAGCTGATTGTTCATTTTATTTTCTCATACAATTTAAGAAAATATCATTAATTACTTGTCAACTTATAAATTTTATTACTCCATCAGTCTCATTTTGTTTGAAACATGTTTTTCTTTACAAAGTTTAAGAGTGCATTAATAGTATGTTATTTTTTCTTTTAAGCTCTTTGTTAAATATAATCTTTACATTTTTCCTTAAATTTTATAGAAAAAAAAATTGAATTAATATCTAAGAACAAAATATGTATAAAGAATAAAAAGTGTTAAAAATAAAAATTGGACATATTTTTTGGGACAACCCAAAAAGAAACATGTTCCAAACAAAATGAGATGTGTGAGTACTATATTTTTTCACTTATACTCTATACTCATTTATTATTATCTTTTTTTGTTAATTTTGAAAATATATAAATACCACATCTTTCAATTAATAAAATAAAATGAACAATTATCTATATCTATTTTTAAAGTGAATAAATATTTTAGTATATTTTAGAAATAATGGATAATTTTTTGGAATATAGAATTTTTTTTTTTTTTTTTTTTTTTAACATTGTCATGTTATTCTTTCTATAGCTAAGTGTATGGTTCTATTGTAATTAAGTGAAAAATTTAGAATACAGGACATCTCGACCACATTAAAAAATTATGCCGATCTCGATTTGATATGAGATCGAATTGGGAAAATGCATTGAATTGAACTAAAAAGAACAAAGTACAATATCCGTCTGTATATATAGCATATTTACTAGTCATTCTATATGAGAGCAATGGAATTCTAGTTGATTTATAACAATTATTTCTCTTGTTTTAAAATATTTATTATTTAAAATTTCTTTATAAATTAAAAAAATTATTAAATTATCTTAATTATAAAATGAAAAGATTAAAATATTTTTTTATTTTAATGTGAAAAATAATAAATATAAATATTTAATGAAAAAATAAAATAGAATGCAATTGAAAAAATAATAAACATCTTCTTATAATTTTAAATAGCAGATATTTTAAAACAAATCCTTAAAACGATTAATATTTTTGAATAGATAGAGTATATGATTTAATTTAATTATATCTCACAAGAAAAGGAAAATAATAAATTAGGGTAAAATGGAGTAGAGATTATTAAATTTTTGCATGTTTTCTGTTTTAATCATTAAACTTTAATTTCTTACAATTTAATCACTAAACTTTAATTTTATTTCACCGATAGGTCACTAATATAATTTTGATGAACAACTCACTAAAAAACTGATGTGGTATTTCAAGTAAAATGATATGTCATCAAGATTAATGACATAAGCATCCCACATCACACAAATAAATATATTTTAATTTTAATTTTTAATTTAAAAATATGATTTTTTTAAATTTTAAATTTTAAAAACCTCTCAATGTGATGTGACATGCTTATATCATCAATTTTGATGAAATATCATCCTACCTGAAATATCATATCAACTTTCTGATGAATTATTTTATCGAAATTATTTTAGTGACCCGCCAATGAAAAAAATTAAAGTTTAATGATTAAATTATAAGAAATTAAAGTTTAATGACCAAAACAAAAAACAGGCAAAAGTTTAGTGACTTTCAGTGTATTTTATCCTAATAAATTCAGAAGTTATAAATACTCGCACATTCTTACATTAATGAAGTTTTCATGTTAGAGTATCTCAACGGTACTCTTTATTTTAAAGAGTATAATTTTTTAACAGAGAGTATTTAGTTAATAAAGAGTAGAAAATTTTATTTAAATTCAATAAACTATGTATTTTGCTCTTTTTTTTACTTTATCCCATAATCATTAATTTTTTTCATTTTTCATTTTTTAAATTTGTCCAATAGAAAAATTAAAATTAAATTATCTTAAATAAAATATATTTAAATTTGTATTGCATTAATTAAAGTTAAAGAATATAGAGTGAAATTGACTCTCTAAATGTGAAGAGTCAAATCAACTCTTTTTTTTATTTTTTAAAGATAAAAAATTTATTAGATCTTTATTTTTTAAAATAATTTTTTATAATAAAAAATTTGATATATATTTATAATAAAGAATTTGATATATATAAAAGTGTATTGGAAATATTTTTATTGTTTTGTAACATGAATAAAATCAATTTGAAATATATATTTACAGTGTGAGATGTGTTATTTTTACGATAATAGAATAATTCAATAATTTTTTAAAAATGTTTATTTGAATTTTGTTTATAAAGGATAGACAAAGAAGAAAAACCCAATCAGAAAATGCCAAGTTGACGGTCAAAACATTAACAGAGGAGCCAATGTTAGTAGGCAAAGAGGACAAAACCCATTTTCCGTGATCTGAACCGCACAGTAAGTGGTTCAGAAGAGGCACATTCATCCCTCTGCTACCCTTATCAAATTAGTAATTGGATAATCAGTTGAATATCTATTAGTTGTGAATTCCATGAGAGAAAATTTAACAATAAAAGCTTCAAATTCGGTTAAAATAGTGATAATAATAAAATGAAAATTTCTTATTTCAATTTAATCATCGCATTATATTATAAATTAATCAATTGTAATATAATACTCTCTCTATTTTATAATAATAAATATTTTAAAAAATTAAATACATATTAAAATTTATTAAATAATTTTAATTTTTATTAAAATGAATAAATATGTTTTTATTATATCATTACTCTTAAAAAAATAATTAATTTGAAACAAACTTCTCTTAAAATCACTGATACTATGAACGGAAAGAGCACATATTAATTACATTAACAAAAACTTCTTACCATTACATTCATATAAATTGATTCAACAGTATAAAATATGAGAGATTAAGTAATCAACTAATTTATATAACTGAAATATCCAGAAAAAAAATAATATAATAAAGACGTTTCATAAAAAAATAATTAAAAAAAAAAGTTAAAGAAACCTAAAGAAAAGCAACTAAGAACATAGAATCAACCCGTTTTCACTCCATCTGCGTAAGATGGGAGAAAAGAAAAGGAAAGAAAAAGAAAAGAAACAAACCAATCAAAGAAGAAGAAGAAGAAGAAAAAATTGAATTTTACGAGACTAAGACCAAGACTATAATAATAATAATAATAATAATAATAATAACCATCACCATCACAAACATCTTCAACATCATCATCTTTTTCATGATCTTGACCATTTCTTTTCTTTTCTTTTTTTGTTTTTTTGAAATTTTTATCTCGTAAAGTCATGGACAAGACTAGGCCTGTCTGTAACATTGAGTCTCCAAGAAAGAAGAGGAATAGTAGAATCAGAATCTCGATCACTGTCTTCGATGAACCTGAATTCATTAGCTGTAGAAAAGCATGGCATTTTCTGGGTTTGAACCCATGAATTGGTTTGATAATTGGCGTAGTGATGGTCCAATGTTCCTGATGATGGTGATGATGATGCACTTGCATTATTATTATTGCTCATTGCATTTGCTCTTCTTTCTTCTTTCTTGAACCGAATTCCACATGCATTGCAGAGTGACTGCAATAATTCATACCAATTAATTAGTCATCAAAGCTTATGTAGTAGACATTAATGCATTATAACTCACATTTAAAAAAAAAAAATTAATCAATTGAGATTTTGTTGAAATCGTATCTAAATCGAAGATATTATAATATCTACAAACTCCAATCCCATTCTAATTAATGAAAATAAAAACTTATGAATGAAAAGAAAACCCAGTTGATATTAAGTAGCTCATCATGTTTTCCATGAAAATACAAAGAATTATCAACACTAACCTCGCTAAATCTATCTTTACATCAATGATGCATAAAATCAATGAAGAGAATAGGAAGATGAATAAATATTTCAAATTTAACTATTGAATTAACTTCATGTGCATCGTCATATAAGAGTCTAAGAATTCAAATCATAATAAAATTTTGTAATATATACCAAAAAATCTATCAAAAATAAAGTGCAATTTATATAAATCAAGCGTATAAAAGGAAAGAAGAAAGAAACAGTAATTGAATTAAAAATACCTTAGGGCCTCTAGGACCATTTCTCCAAAGAGGAGTAGAAGTGGTGTCACAGTTGGCACAACGGCGAGCGAGGAGAGGATCATTATTAGAAGAGTTATTGTTGGAAGTAGAATTGGTAGCACGGCTGGTAGTTTTATGAGATTGTGATGTTGAATAAGGAGTATTTTTATTATTATTAGGTTGTAAAATATCCCAGCAAAAGTTTGACATGCAAGAACTAGGGCGGCGTTCATGGCGGATTGGTTTGTCTTCAACAACATCTTCACTTAAACGAGTAGATGGAGTTCCTAAAGAAAGAGTGCAATCAACAGAAGAAGATGAAGAAGCAAAGGGGTACATATCTGTTTCATCAAAAGATTTGTTGTGATAATGATGATGATGGTTTGGCATAGAAAATAACATAGCAAAAGAGTTGCTTTGGCTATGAAATAAACCACATGTACATTGACCCATCATATTCCCCTGGTGAGAACTACTGCACCTATGCATCATCTTTCTGTCTCAATTTAATATCTAATTTCTTTCTTCTAAATTTTCTCTTATCAAATAAAATTTGTAGTGAAAATTAAAAAGGCTATATGGGCAAGGTATATAGAGAGAAAGCGAGAAAGAATAGGTTCGTAGTAATGATTTAGAGTTTGAACAAATGAAAGAGAGAGCTAATAAAATGGTACGAGAGGGACTGGGAACAAGTGTTGTCTGGTAGCTTTATAGGCTAATAAAATGGCGAAATACCAGTCAGCACCTGCAGTCCACGTTGTCGTGGAATGCAAATATATATATATCAATTTATTCCTTTAAATAATAAAATTAATTTCAATATCCATATATATATATATATATATTATATAGACATTAAGACAGAAATGGACCCAAATTGCATGTCTAGAGAGAGAGAGAGAGAGAGAGAGAGAGAGAGAGAGAGAGAAGCAGAAAAAACGAGTCAGCCAAGTCAGTTGAGTCAGTGAGTGTTGTGGAAGGGTATGAGCAAATGTATGTGAAGTAGTACTGATTGTAACTTGTAGTGGTACACTATATAAGGGTCTCGCAGTTCAATTTATACCCTTTTAGAGGGTAATATAAATTGTTTTAGGGGAGGTGGGAAGAGAGGGCGCTCCTAACAATGCGAGGGGGCAGATGGGTTGGTCATTGGGTAGTCAAAAGTGCCCACGTGACTAGCGGGAACAGTCTTCTATGGATCTGCCTTCTCCGATCACGAGGACATCACCACTACCTCCCTATTTGCTATTTTTTTTTTTTTTTATAATTCTCAAAACCAATACTTCAAAAACCTCTGTCCGTATCCGTATCTCTGCCCCTCTGCCTCCCTGCCACTGCCAGCCTCCCAAGGAAAATGGAATAGTCCCACTGATTTTGTAATATTAATCTCTTACTCGCTTTTCATGGACGTTGTTTAAACGCTCCATTCGCTTCATATACTACACCTGTCTCTCTCTATGGTGTATTCAAAAATCCTCTTATAAAGCTTAGGGTATTAAATAACCGTTATACGTTTCATATTTATAGTCTCATTTCAATTTTTGAAAAATTTGTTATATTATTTATTTATTATATTTATATTAATAAAAATTATTACTAAATCGATAATAAATTATCCGATAAATATTAATACAATTGTTATTTAGCAATGTGAATGTGACGTATCAAAAAAAATATTATTATCATATTTTTTATTTTATTAATATAAATTATAAATATATTATTTAAAAGATATTATTTTATATTTATTTTATTTTATTAATATAAATTATTGAGATATTATTTTTTTTACATTATTTATATTTCAATATATTTAGAATATTATTGATAATTTTTTACAAAATTTATTTTTTTGTATAAATTTTTTATTTATGAGTGTAAATTATTGATTGAATTTTACAATTTGACTATATTTTATCTTTATATATTTATTTTAAAAATTTTAAATAATATTTTGGTATAAATTCTAAATGAGTTTAATAGCAGACAAGATAATCCAGATCCTCCCTAATACTCTTTTTGTTAGTGATTAATTAATATTATAATATATTTATTTTTTTTAATTTTACTTTATTTACTTAGAATAGGAAGGAGTTTTTTTTATTAACTTTTTCATCTTGAATAAGGTAGTTTTTTCTCTCATGACTTAATAAAATATAATTGATTTATTATTGTTAGTTATGTAATTTAAATTTAATTTATTGTTATTATTTATGTAAATTAAATTTTTCTAGTCACAATTATGCTTATTTAAGTGTTAATCAATTTAATGTATCATATTTTGGACGTTATATTTCATTTCTTATTGAATTATATAAGTTTACTAATCATTTTTGAAAATTCACAGTAGTACTGGCCGATTCTGTTACACTAATTATGATATTGATATAATACGTAAAACTGTTATTCAATATCCTGCATAAGACCCACTATCTATTACAGCTTCAATCAACAGAAAAAAAAAAAAAAAAAAAAAAAAAAAACTTGTAGGATGGTTTTGTAAAAGTTGCAACTTGTAGTATATGAATTAAAATGAAATTTATTAGTGATATTATAGGTTTCTTTTCATGATATATTAATTAAAAATCTATAAATTTTATAAAAATATTTCATTAAAGATATTTTCAAATTAATTTGTATATTGATACTACAAGAAGAAATTGATTTAGCAATGCCCTATCAATGATGCCTTAGCGACACCATTATTAAGTCACTAAAAGCCTTATTACTAACGAAAAATAACAATGATGGTGTTGTTAGTAGCAGCGTAGGAAGTATGCATCGTTATTTTGCATCGCCCATTAGGCTTCGCTAGTTGTCACTATTTGAATGTCTGAAATGGTTCAAATGATGAAGATTTGCAATACTTTTACGATGTGGCTTTGTGCATCATTAATTAGCGATGCCTTGTGTCATCGCAAAGTCATCGCTAATGTGGTATGATAGGTATGGTGTAGCGTCTATTTTTGTGAAGCTTTGTCTGCATCGTTAATTACTGATGACAATCAATGTCATTAAATGGTTAAGAATATTAGTAACGCCTTTTCCTGAGGGTTGTTATGGCGTCGCAAATATTAAAATATATGCTTTTTTTATTAATTTAATAAAAAATATTACATATTAATTAATATGTAATTTAAATATAATGAAATTTAACTAAAAATAATAATAATTAAAATTTTAATATACAATAAATTTAAATTGATTGTTCCAATAAAAAAACTACAGGCGAATATATATATATGTATATTATTCGAAATGAAAACACGATAAAATAAAATGTAAACTTACTATAATAACAAAAATAGAAATGTACTAGAAATAATGAAAAAAAAATGCAAATATGATCACTGGTTTGCAAGACGAGATTGATCAAGCTAGGTCTGAGTATCTAATTGGGTTTGGCTCTGAGCAGCAACTGTGGCTGCAACATGATCTCGCGTGATCTCCAAAACACAGCGCACCAACGATGTAATATGCCCTAATAGACACCTCTCCTATTTCGTGAGCTTATCGTCCAACTCCTTCTTATAGCGCTCTGCCACTTCCTGCTCCACCTCCCTCCTTATCTATGAATGCATGCCATCAAGATTTGAGCTAACTGATGCAGAACTACTCCCCTCAAAGTATAGAGAGGCCTTCCCTCCAATGCCATAACTTTCCAATCACCTGGGTGAGCCCCAACGACCTCTAGATATAGTCTTCTCTGCTCCTTGGGTGAGATCTCCAGAGTCAAATTCTCTCCATCTTCATATTGTTGTTGAGACATCGACACCTGAAAGAGAAGCTCTTTAACCCATGCCTGTAATATTAAACAATTTAATATAAATTACAAACAATTAATGTAAACAATTAATAAATACTTAAATGTTTATTTATATATTAAATAAAAATTAAAATATATGCTTATATGTTAAATTTAATAATAACACAAAGAATCTTACACCAACTACTTTGGCCAGAATGTCCACCATTCACTAGTACTGTTCTCCATATGGGAGCGCTTCAACACCTTTATATCTCCGGATCTTGGCCAAGTGTGAGGTTTCACCCGAGCACCGGTTCGATCCGCTAAAGGGAATCGAAATGCTCATTTGGGAAAGAACTCAAGTGAAAGCCCTCGAGCTTACTTTGAAAATTGTTTTAGAGTCACCATCTCAATTTATTTTTATTTGGGAAAATATAAGAAAAAAACCCATTTGACACCCATCATTATCCAAACGAAAAAAAAAAAGATCACTAGCCATGAAACCAAAAAGGATTCGAGGACTAGGTTTTCAGTTTAACAAAACATATTTGGCCAAGTAATATAAAAGTAACTTAAAATATATTTCATGAACAAGTAAAATGCATGAACAATTTATAATATGTATG